>PITA01017599.1:0-42822 GCA_004023965.1 Spilogale gracilis | reverse complement strand
GTCTTTTTTTTTTTTTTTTTTTTTTTTTTTAAAGATTTTATTTATTTGACAGAGAGAAACACAGCCAGAGAGGGAACACGAGCAGGGGGATTGAGAGAGGGAGAAGCAGGCCTCCCGCCAAGCAGGAAGCCCGATGTGGGGCTCGATCCCGGGTCTCCGGGATCATGACCTGAGCCGAAGGCAGTGGCTTAACCAACTGAGCCACCCAGGCGCCGCCGATCAGGCTCCTTTTATTAGAGAATGATATTTAGAAATCAAGATCTAGTTGTAAGTGTGCTTGTTGCCACTGGGGTGTCACTGTTTTCTATTTATTTATTTGACAGAGAGAAAGATCACAAGTAGGCAGAGAGGCAGGTAGAGAGAGCAGGGAGGAAACAGGCCCCGATGTGGGCCTCGATCCTGAGCTCATGACCTGAGCCGAAGGCAACGGCTTTAACCCACTGAGCCACCCACGCACCCAAGGGGTGTCACTGTTTTCTAGATCTTCTGAGAGGACAAGCCTTAGTTTGTAGACTTCTAACCCATGGTACAAGACATACCAGTATATGTTCCTTTTATCTATATGTATGTATATCAAAGAAATATGAGTTCATACTGATAACTCTTACTCTAGTACCATTAGAGTGAATAGAGTTCATTGTAGTTTTCTTCTGTTGCTTATTTAAAACCTTTTTCTATGACAGGGAGAAACTTTCTTCTATTATATACTATTTATTATTTGTCCAATCCCCATATGCATGTAAAGAATTTTCAGATTTGCTCATGGTGATTTGTTCCTTCCTATTTCATGGTGTTTTTGGTTGTAAACTCATATTCTTTGAAACTTTTTGAGGCTTGTATTGACATTTTATATTTTCTTTTAGACAGGATTTATATTTAATTCTGTTAGTCATGGAGCTTTTTTTTATTGCCTTTAAAACTAGCTTTTTATTGTGGCACAATATACATAACATAAAATTTATAATTTTATAAATTGGCTCAGTCGGTTAAACCTCTGCCTCAGCTCAGGTCATGATCCCAGGGTCCTGGGATCTAGCCCCACATCCGGCTCCCTGCTTGGTGGGGAGTCTGCTTCTCTCTGCCCCTTCCCATTCATGCTCTCTCTATCTCTCTTTCCCTCTCTCAAATAAATAAATAAAATATTTTTTAAAATTTATAATTTTAACCATTTTTAAGTGTACAATTTTAGATTGTCATTAAGTATTTTCAAGAATGTTGTGCAACTATCACCACTATCCATTCCCAGAACTTTTGCACCAACCCAAACAAAAACCATGTACCAGTTAAGAAATAACTCTCCATTCTTCTCTTTCTCCAGTCCCTGTTACCTTCTGTCCTACTTTCTGCTTCTGAATTTGCCCATCCTAGATACCTCATTTAAGTGGGGTCATATTATACTTGTTATGTCTAGTGTTTAACTCATTGTAATGTTTTCAGAGTTCATTCATGTTGTAGCATGTATCAGAATTTCATTTCTTTGTGGTTGAATAATATTCCTGTATGTGTGTACATATATATGCATGCAGTACATTTTATTAATTTGTCTTTTGATGGATATTTGGTTTATTTTTTACCTTTGGCTATTTTTAATGTTACTATGAACACTGGTGTATAAGTATCAGAGACCATGTCTTAGTTATTTTGAGTATATACCTAGAAGTAGGACTTCTGGATCATAGGGTAAATTCTATGTTTAACTTTTTGAGGAACTGCCATACTTTCACGTTAGCTGCACCATTTTACATTCCCAGCAGCAATGCATAGAAGTTCCAGTTTCTCTACATCCTTACCAATACTTACTATTTTATGTTTTAAAAACATTATGAGCATTCTAATGGGTGTGAAGTAATATCTCATTATAGTTTTAATTTGCATTTCCCTAATGTTTAGTGATACTCAGCACCTTTTCTTGTAGGACTCTTTTAATTACTGGCCATGTAGGTAGGGTTATGAAAATTCTGATCCCAAACTTGAGTAATTGTGAGCTTATGGTTAGGAATTCTTTAACCATGGGGTAAATATACTTTGTCTTCAGTTCAACCCAAAAACCCAGAGCAAAGACAAGACATCATAATTATTTCCGCTATTTTTCAGTTTCTTTTTTCCCCCCTTGCTCACCTAGTTGGAAGGTTGCCCTTCAGGTTTTCTGGTCTTCAGTCTGACTTCTGATCTTGCTGTCATCCCAAACTTGATCTCAAAGCCCCAGGTCTAGGACATCAGGTTTTTGTCATATGATTCCAAGAAAATGCCAGCTTCAGAACTTCATTTATTTCTCTGAGTTTACACTTTTTGTTTATGGCTTCAGGGGTTTCAGCCATGCACTTAATTTTTTTTTTTTAAACTTGTGAGCATGTTTAGTGTTGTGATCTAGAGAGTGCCTGGCGGTCAAGTTCACCATATTGTCATAATGCAGAAAACCAAGTTTCTCTTCTGTTAAAAAGCAGAGGTGATAGACTGAAGTAAAGAAAAGGCTAGTGGACTGGATATATGTCTCATAAATAGGGCAGACTAACTAACAGGTACTAATTTCTAGGATCAGTGATCAAAGATGGAGATACCAGGTTGATTTTTTACATATTTCATGCATAATCATGTACTTCACACCATTTTTATTGTGTCTTACTAAAGTGGTAACACTCTTCTTGGTAACACTCATGCATATGGACAATTGGTGAATTAGCAAAAACTGATTTTAATGTGTTCTTTTTCACTTCAGAGGAAATAAGATGTTTATAAGAAATAGTCAAAGAGCAAGACAATTAAGAGAAAATTAAAACTAACCAAAGACCTTGGGAAATGCTTAATTTTATTTTATATTGAATAGCTGTATTGAATACTTATCTCAGTTTGTTTTTATTTCAGCTTTGGCTAGATCAGAATCTAAGAGAGATGGAGGTTTTAAAAATAATTGGAGCTTTGATCATGGAGACGAAAGTGAAGGAGATACAGATAAAGAGTAAGAACTTTTTTTTCCCTCCTCAGATATTTCATAAGAATTTCATTAAAAAATGACTTATATTCCATGGAAATAATTTTAAGAGTATGGTATTTTTTACTTTAAATAAATGTCTATTACAGTAGCATCAAGGAAAGAAAATGCAATTTTTTATTGAATAATTTTGCTGTTATGTTTTCCATCTTTTGAAATGTGTAAATATGTGCAGGTAATACATACAAGCTTACAGTTAAAAGTTGACTATTGGGTCATCTGGGTGTCTCAGTGGGTTAGGCCTCTGCTTTCAGCTCAGGTCATGATCTCAGGGTCTTGGGATCGAGGCCCGCATTGGGCCCTCTGCTTTCCTCTCTCTCTGCCTGCCTCTCTGCCTACTTGTAATCTCTCACTCTGTCAAATAAATCTTAAAAAAAAAAAAAAGTTGATTATTGAAGATTTTGAATTAAAGAAATTGGGCTTTTTTGTTTTTAAAGGACATTCTATTCAGGAAGTGATTTGAAAAGCTACCATTTATCATGAATAAGTGAACTCAGATTAAGGCCCCTGAATTTTGTGTGAAAGTTTAAATCCTATAGTATCTTTCTTCACAGTTGTTCCATTCATCTTAGCTCACATTACCACCAGAGAAAGCAGAAACAATATAAATGATAAATAAAGATGTTGATTCAGACAGAAGTTAAACAAAGTATTCATTACGCTTTGTTAGTGTGCTTGAAATGTCTGCTTTGTAAAATTTAAATAATAGCTTTTTTTTTTTTTAAGATTGTATTTATTTATTTGACAGAGAGAGACACAGCCAGAGAGGGAACACAGCAGAGGGAGTGGGAGAGGGAGAAGCAGGCTTCCTGCCAAGCAGGGAGCCTGATGCGGGGCTCAATCCCAGGACCCTGGGATTGTGACCTGAGCTGAAGGCAGAGGCTCAATGACTGTGCCACCAGGCGCCCCTAAATGATAGCTTTAATAGAATCTTTTGCATATCATGAAATTTGTATTGCAAATTCACCATTGCTATTATTAGGTGCCTTGATTTATTGATCTGGTTTTCCACTGGGGAGCACTAGTTCAGAGATACACAAATTATATATACATTTGTGTGTGTGTGTATATATATATGTATATATATATACAAATATATATACATATACACATACATATCCATATCCATACACATACATATAACATATAAATATATATAGTTCTACCAAAACTTTAAGTATTTAAAAAAAATTTTTACAAGCAGTCATTCAGAGTATATTGGCTGAATACTGTGGGAGCTTCACTTCTGTCTGGGGAACAGCTCTGTTCATCATTACCACTTTTATGTGCCTTCAACTATGAGATATTGAATTGAAGTGAACTTTTATTTGAAAGAGAGCTCTGAACTGGTAAGTTCCTCAGCTAAAATTGGTATTTGATGGTTGGTCTTTTGTTTTTTATTTCTGACTTTTTAAATTTAAAGTTATTTTTTATTATAGACACTTAGTATTTATGTAGTTTCAAAAAATTGGAATTAAATCTGGAATTTAGTAAAAGCATGTCACCTTTAAAATTTTTTTTCCAAAGATTTTATTTATTTATTTGACAGAGAGAAACACAGTTAGAGAGGGAACACAAGCAGGAGGAGTGAGAGAGGGAGAAGCAGGCTTCCCACCAGGCTCAATCCCAGGAGTCTGGGATTGTGACCTGAGTCGAAGGCAGATGCTTAACAACTGAGCCACCCAGGCACCCCTTAAACATTTTTGTAAAATGTTTGGAAGGAGAGTATTTTAATATTAAAAAAGTTGGGGGGCGCCTGGGTGGCTCAGTTGGTTGAGCGACTACCTTCGGCTCAGGTCATGATCCTGGAGACCCGGGATCGAGTCCCACATCGGGCTCCCTGCTCAATGGGGAAGCCTGCTTCTCCCTCTCTCACTCCCCCTGCTTGTGTTCCCTCTCTGGCTGTGTTTCTCTCTGTCAAATAAATAAAATCTTAAAAAAAAAAAAAAAAAAAGTTGGGATGTATATTAACAATAATGGAACAAACATTTTGTATTTTTATTATAAATAGCTAGGATTTTACTAAAAATAGCTCTGTAGACTTGTCTTTAGAAGAGGGTATTTTGACTTTCTTTGTTAGATTTGTCATGATTATATAAAACATTTTGTACTTTAAATTGTTACCTGTTTTATGTATTTCATTTATGAATTATACTCTTTGGCTCACCATTATAAGAGGATCCTGAGAAGGCTTCAGCTTTTTTAATATCTTGAGATTAACATGGACTATTAATAGATATATTAGTCTGGTCTTTTAGAGTCTTAGGCCAATCATTCTAAAGTGTTGATGTTTTTAAGAGTTGCAGAGGTATAACTATTTAACGGTGGTAGCACATTTTTTTTTAGCAAAAGCTATGGTTTTCTTACCAGATTTTTCTCTATTTTGTTTCTCTGTTTTTCCCCCTAATTTTAAATCTAAGACAGAAAGGAAAAATGAGTCACTATATATGAAATATACATTTAAGGAAACAAAAATTATATGTTTGTTTATAGCAGGGGTCAACAAAGAATAGGTGCATGGACCCAATCTGGGTCACCATTGGATTTTGTTACTAGTTTTATTGGAATACAGCTATACATATGATCCGTGACTGCTTTCCTACTAAAATAGTAGAGTAGTTGGTATAGAGAATGTATAGCCTACAAAGGCTAATTTACTCTCTGGTAATTATAGAAAAAGTTTACTGATCCCTGAATTAGGTATGCAAAGAGAATAAAACTTCTGAGTTTAACGTATGGGTTGTAATTGTCACTTAAGGTTTTTCCCCCTTATTTTCTATGTAGCAAGGCAAATCTACTCAGTGTAGATGAAGATGAGGATTCTGAGACCTCAAAAGGAAAAAAGGCAAGTGTTCTTTTCTGACTTCTTTGGGTAAATTTTTTTAAGTTATATACTAAAAACTAATACTTCACAAGAGGATTTTTATATTTTTTTTAATTGAAGTTACCAACCACCCACTTACCCACCTAAGGCTAGTGGTGTTCCTAGTGTCTTGTTTATTCCATCAGATGTGTATATATATTCTTGCTCTAACCTCTTAAATTAACACAGTTAATAGTGTACTGTACATAATTTTTAATCTTTTTAAAATTAATGTATCTTAGAGACCATCCATAAGCGTCCATTTAAAGCACCCTTGCTCTTTCCATGAGTGTATAGTATTCCATTGTATACTGTACTGTTCTTGTCCAGTACCACAGTATCAAAGGATATTTATGGTGTTCTCCACCTTTTCTTCTTGCCCTAAAATAAGTTGAACTAAATAGCCTTCTTCTTTTTTTTTTTTTTTTTTTTTTTTAGATTTTATTTTTATTTATTTGATAGAAACACAGCTAGAGGGGGAACACAATCAGGGGGAGTGAGAGAGGGAGAAGCAGGTTTCCCGCCGAGCAGGGAGCCTGATGCAGGGCTTGATGGGGGGCTTGATCCTGGGACTCCGGGATCATGACCTGAGCCGAAGGCAGTTGCTTAACCAACTGAGCCACTCAGGTGCCCCATTAAGTAGCTTTGTATATGGGTTATTTTGCTCATATACAATCACATCTGTAGGGTGAATTCCTGATAGGAGAGCTGCTGTATCAGCACAGGTACATTTCTAATTTTGTTATACCTGATTTATACTTCTACCAGCAATATCTGCATATGCCTTTTTTCCCACTCATTTGCCACAGTGTTATCAACCTTTTGATCTTTGTCAGCAAAAAGTAGTATATTGATGTAGTCTTAATTTGCATTTCTTTTGTTATGAATGAGATTGAATGTTTTCATATGTGTAGTCTGTTTTTTCCTTTTTGGTAATACCAGTTAATATCCTTTGCCTCTTTTTCTATGTAGTCTTTGGAATATTATTGATTCATAGGAATTCTTTTTATATTGAACCTAGGTGCACATTTTCTCACATAGTTGACAGCTCTGAAATCTATCTAGATGCATCTTATAATAATGGCATGATGTGGTTTAATTAGCAAATTTTTCTTGCACATTGGTATTTACAGTGATAATGTATCTGATAATAGTTTCTTAGGATTGATGAAATAGGGTGTTTTGGAGAAATTGGCCCCTTGCTGTGATACTATCAGCTAATATCTTAAACCAGTTTTTCCCCCCACTAGTCTTTTGTCTTTTCTTTTGTTGATTATTGACTTTGAGAAAATGTATTTTCTTATGTTGTCAAATACATTGATTTTTTTTTCCCTTTTATGACTTCTGGGTTTGGTGTCTTTGTTCCTGATGATGTTAACTTACTTGTTTGCTTTGTCCTCTAGATAAATAGTTTCACAATACCAATACAAATATAATTGCTAATAGAATGATTTAAAAAATGTTTCCTTCTGTTTGCTTGTTAGTGTTTGGTGGCACCATTATGTATATCCTCCTAGGAATGTATATTTAAGTTACTGTGGGGGCTTTTTTAGTGACCTTTTAAAAATAAATAAATAAATTTATTTATTTATTTATTTATTTGTTTGTTTATTTATTTAAAGTAATCTCTACACCTAACCTGGAGCTTGAACTCATGACCTCGGGTTCATCTCCTCCGACTGAGCTAGCCAGGCACCTCTAAATTACTGTGTTTTTAAATCAGTTGAAATGATTTAATTAAAACAAAATAATTATACCAAAAATATTACATGATTCCAAAGTCATATCTACAAAACGAGTCTTATTCAGAGAAGTCTAGATTTTGTTTTGATTCCTTCTATCCTTTTCTCTTTGACAAAAAGGTTACATGGTTTAGCCTTTCATTGTTCTTTTTTTCATTTTTAATGGAATATACAACCCTCCTCAGAGAACCCATCCACACTGTTTACTACCTTAATTGTTCTACATAACAGTATGGTCTGTGGATCACTCCACTAGCAACGTACTTAGAAATCTTTATTATCTCTTTTATTGTTACATAGTACTCCAGTGGCTGGTGAACAGTAGATACTTAGTTGGTTCTCTAGTGATGAGCCCAGGTCTTTCCTAGTCTTTTGCTGTTAAGCATTGCTTAAATAAAGCCTCATGCTTATGTTTTTTCATCCCTTTACAGTATATTTGTGGAATAGATTCCTAGAATTGCAGTTGCCATTTCAGAGGATAAATGTACATGTAATTTTGCTAGTTAGTGCTAAATGCCTCATTCATAGGAATTAGCATTTGCTATCCCCACTAATAATATATGAGAGTTCCTATTTCTTTGTTATCTTGGGACGCATGTGGTCAGACTTGAATTTTTACTAATCTGGCATAGCACCCTTTTTGCCTAGTTCCTATACTTACAGTTGAATAATATTTTAAGGACTTCTAAATTTCCTTTCCCCCATCTTTGTGGGGTTTTTTTCCTCCACAACATCTCTATTTTGTCGTAACTAAGGGAATTTATAGAATTTAAAGTTTTTCGAGTACTCTAAAATTTTTGTTTTATAAAGTTACATTGAAAAACTTTAAGGTTTTTCATACTGCAGTTTTCTTTAGCTTTTATTTTAACATCTTGATTGCTTAGAGTGTTGTTGTTTAGGTGTTCTTCAGTTCTGACAGAAATATAGAGTACTTTGCAGGGAAAAATAAAAGGCGTTTTTAATTTCTGACTTCTGTGACATTGGTTTTTAATTTATGCGGTGTTTTTGTTTTCTTGAAGATGCCCTTAAAATATATACGCCTTATACATTTTTAAGGATGTACGTGTTGATATTTTAAAGTAAAATTTAAATGACACTTACGTATCTAGTGATCTCTTAAGATAATTCTCATTTGCTACTCAGCATCATCTATTTTAAAAATAAATGTACTATCTCCTCTTTGCTGGTTGGAAATTTTATATTGTGCCTTTTTCTCTTTAAGTTCATATTTCTGTTCAATTTTCCCATAGAATTTTAACTTCATATATGTATTTTTTGTATATTTTAACTTCATGTGTCTTTTTATGCAATTGAAAATCTTTTAATTACTTGATCACACTAACAGATACATATTTATTGAAATTTAACATCAAATAACTATCACTACAAGGCTCTAACTATTCTTTTTTACTAGATTGAGTTATCCTTATAATTATTATTAAACATTCAATCCAAAAATGTTATTTATAATTATTAAAACTTATGTAAAATTATATTAGAGATGTAATTCTTGAAATGGGTGGTGCTAATGTTTTCCTTCTTTATTAATTTGGTTCATATATTCATAAACAAATATTACTTATTGCTAGAATAAAATTTCCAGTAGCAATTTTCTTTATTTTAAGATTTATTTACTTGAGAGAGAGCTCACACAGCAAGCAAGGTCGGGGGGCGGGGGGGGATGTGGACAGAGTCTCAAGCAGACCCCACACAGGGCCTGGGCTTAATCTCACAAACCCTAGATCACAAGCTAAGCCAAAACCAAGAGTCAGATGCTTAACCAACTGTGCCATTTAGACACTTTGCAATTTTCTTTTTAAACTTTTTTAAGGCACATATGGAGAAATCTTGGTCATATAATAAATAGATAAGGATAGAGTCTTTCTGTAGCATTATCCTTCAGTTCTTTCCTTTTTTGAATTAAGTGCCAAAAATCATATAGCAACGTATTTAAAAATTAAAATTTGTGATCCAGTCATTAGAGTCATTGCCCTTCTGAATTTGGGGAAGTATATTAAAAAGGCTTTATCAAACTTGACAAGTGACCAGTAATTATACTTGCTACTTTTAGATTCCTTTTTTTTTTTAACTAGATACTCTGAGAAGTAATTTTAAAAATTGAAAAATCTTGTTAACAGCAGGATGTCTTTGCCAATATGATTTTTTTGTGTGTGAAATATTTTGTAATTTTTGTTTTGTGTATTTTTTTAAATGTTGGAACTGCATATTTTGTTCATTTACTCTATGGAAAAAATATATATTATTTGTTTGACAAGGCCAGTCCATATAGTCCTGCCAATCAATTAAATTAGGTATACTATTTATCTGTAAATCTGTAAATACTTCGAGTATACGAATTAATTTGTATCTTCATGACAAGCATTTCATTTCACTTTAGCAATCTAAGTTAGAAAAATACAGCCTTGGTTTTTTGACCTGAGTTTGAATTAGGCACAGCAGATTTCAGTCTTCTTTTAAAAATTTAGGATTTCTTTGAGTTGTTCTCACTTGATTTTCTCCTTGGGACAATGCTTTTCTTGGTTATAATTGGAATAGAATATACAAAGCCAGTAGGTGCAAATTTTTATCACTTTTGCTTTCTATTTTGCAATTAAGGAAATATAACCTTGGTCTAGAATATCCAGTTTCTAACTAATGGTTAGAAATGTATGTATTTTAACAAAAATATTTATAAAAACGGGGACCGGTATAAAGACCTACTACTATTTTTTGTGTGCCCAAAGAGATTGCAGTATTTCCAGTTGTTCCTTTTAGGAAGTTTTTAGATCCTAATATAATGGATGAGAATCATGTCTTTCAGTTGATAAGATAAGATAAGATAAGATAAGATAAAAGGTCTATTGGGAAAGGAGATACTGTATGATGCCTTTTCTACAGATGGCTTTTAAAGTAAATCAGTTTTAAGAAAGTATAAAAATGGAGATGGAGGATTTAGGAATTGATTTCCTTAAAACTATCCATGCCTGTTTGTCCTTTTAGAAAGTCTTTATACTCCCCCTGCTTGTGTTCCCTCTCTGGCTGTGTTTCTCTCTGTCAAATAAATAAAATCTTAAAAAAAAAAAAAAATTAAAAAAAAGGGGCGCCTGGGTGGCTCAGTTGGTTGAGCGACTGCCTTCGGCTCAGGTCATGATCCCGGAGACCCGGGATCGAGTCCCACATCGGGCTCCCTGCTCGGCGGGAAGCCTGCTTCTCCCTCTCTCACTCCCCCTGCTTGTGTTCCCTCTCTGGCTGTGTTTCTCTCTGTCAAATAAATAAAATCTTAAAAAAAAAAAAAAAATTAGAAAGTCTTTATATATTCAGGCACCTGGGTGGCTCAGTCATTCAGCGGCTGCCTTCTGCTCAGGTCATGATCCCAGAGTCAGGGGTTTAAGCCCCACATTGGGCTCCCTGCTCCGCAGGAAGCCTGCCTCACCCTCTCTAACTTCCCCGACTTGTGTTCCCTCTCTTGCTATGTTTCACTCTCTCAAATAAATAAATAAAATCTTTAAAAGAAAGAAAGAAAGTCTTTGTATATCCTAAGGGGTTACATATTCCTGGATTTTTAATGGCTTGTGGGTAATATATGATTCCATATGGATCATTAGTTTAAACTAATATAGTTCCTCTTCTCAAATGAGCCTGGAATTAGGAGTAGGCTTTTTCTTGGATTAAAAATGTTTTAGTATTCTTCCCCTTCCCTTTCACAGAATAATCTTTTTGCCTTTGGGCTTCTGCAGTTTCCTTGTGCCTCTTTAGATAAAGGATACATGTCTTTCACTAGTTCTGGAAAAGTTTTAATCATATCTGTGGATATTACCTTTTGACATTATTCTTTCCAGAACTTTTATTAGAATTAATAATAATACCATTTTTTCATTTTTTTTAACTTGTATTTTGTATACAAAAGAAAAAAAGAATGAAGAGCAAAGAACAAAGTCATCTCTATACCATATTCTAGGAATTTCCTCAGGCCTGTGTTCTAATTCACTAAGTTTTATCTTTATCTTTGTCTAATCTGCTATTTAATATTTAATATTTCCATGCATTCATCTGTTTTCTTTTTTAAAATTTTTTATTTTTTTTAAGTGCATTCCACACCCAGCCTGGAGTCCAACATGAGGCTTAAACTCATGACTCTGAGATTATGACCTGAGTGGAGATCAAGAGTCAGACACTTAACTGACAGAGCCACTCAGGTGCCCCTTTAGAGAAAAAAAGGGGGGGGGGGCATTTATCATTTGTAGAACTTCTGTTGGTTCTCTTTCAGAATTTTTTCCCTAGTGTCTGATTCTTTTATTGTTTCAATATCCATTTTGTTTTTAAGAGTTTAAATGTCTTTAATGTTTATTTTCCATGTCTGATTATTTAATAGATTCTCTTTTTTGTCTTTTTAAGATTTTATTTATTTATTTGACAGAGAGAAACACAGCTAGAGAGGGAACACAAGCAGGGGAGTGAGAGGGAGAAGCAGGCTTCCTGCCAGCAGGGACCCTGATGTGGGTGGGGCTCGATCCCCAGTCTCCGGGATCATGACCTGAGCCGAAGACAGTCACTTAACCAACTGAGCCACCCAGGTGCCCCTAGATTCTTTTTTTAATAGATTCTTTTAGGATATCTTATTATCTGAACTTCTTAGGTGCTAAATTTCCTGAATACTTGTTTTTTAGTTAAATTGACTTACTTGATGACTGATAAGTTGGGGTGGGTGATAATCACATAGTGATCATTTATACACATTTCACAATCCCAATGAAATATTTATTCATGGAGCAAAAATATATATTGATTACAGTGTTCCACATGCTGGTGAGCAAAATAAACAAGTTTCTTTTTCCTGTGGCGCTTAAATTCTAGTAACTCATTTGTTACTTCATGAGTAATGTTATAATAACAGAGTTCGCAAACTAAGGCTCATAGGCCAAATCTGGCCTGCAACCTATGGCCCTTTAAGAACCATTTTTAAATGGTTTCCACCAAAGTTGAAAGAATGCCATTTTATTACATGTGAATATTACATGAAATTTTAACTTTGATTCATAAATAAAATTTTATTGGAAAATCAGCTGTGTGCATTTGTTTATGTATTGTTTATTATTGCTTTCATGCTACAACACATATTTGAATTATTTGGACAGAGTTGAGTAGTTTCAATAGAGATAGTATGACCCACAAAATGCTTGTTATGTGGCCCTCTATGAAAAAGTTTTGCTGATGCCTATCCCATTGTTTTTACTTTTACCATGTAAAGGTATTCTATGTAGATTGATACCCAGTTAAGAGAAACAGCTTTTTTTGGGTGGGTGATATATTAGAGTAGTTATAGAGTGTCAGATTCTAGGCCTGCTAAATGTCCACTTCATAGGATGGTTGTTAGATAGATGGTTGTGCTAATCCATCTGTCCACCGTAGTTCTCCTGATCTTATGTTTGTATTAGCTAGAAAACTGTCTTAGGCTACTGAAGAGGGTGGGCAAACGTAATAAAAAATTAGAAATTTTCAGGAACCTCCAGACTGAATATATTGTCTTGAACTTTAGTAGTAGTAGTAGTTCTCTAATCTGAGAAATAGTAATCCATAAATGAATGGCTTATTTATTTACTTATTTGATATAGATTAGCAAATCAAGAGCATAAATAAAATGAGGGAAAATAAAAATTATTAGGCAGGGAGAAGTACATCTACTTCTTTAAAGTAAGGATTTAAAATACTTTATATATTGTATTTTAATTCTGTAGTTATTTTTAAGTTTTCTGCAAGCTAGAATTATGTCCTGTAGATTTATGCTTATGTGACAAGAATCTTTACAACTTTATATCCTATGATTTTCCTGTGGAATAAATTCTTCTCCTACCCCTATCCCTTGGAGCTACCTTCTAAGTGTAACAGATGGTAGAGAACTTTTTCTAAGGTAATTGGATGGTACAGTAAAAGGGTTGTTTTTTGTTTTGTTTTGTTTTGTTTTGAGATAAATCATCTCTGACAAATCTGGAAGTACTGGTTTTCTGTTGCCAACTGAAGTATATGTAGTTTTTAATGGTAAACTATAGGCAACGGAATTGGGAAATTTAAGAATTTAGTTGTATAGATCCTCTTGCTTTAATGGTGGACTTTGGGTGCCCTAATGCTTTCTCAAAAAAGTTTTGAAAATATATGGCATTTAATTTGAAATATGGTTGAATTAGCTGAGTTATGTACCTGCATTTTAGGTGTGATAATTTTGGCTTAAACAATTTTTAAGAGGAAAGATTATAACTTTCTACATTTATATAAAGGACTATTTAGCACAGTTCCTTTGATTTTGAGATATTTTGTATCCTAATGGATGGACTCTTTTTGGATAACACATTTTGGTTTTGCCTTTTTTTGTTAAGCATCTGTATTTTTATTTCTCTAAACACTGTAAAAATTTCTCATGCAGTATCGCATGGGAAAGCATAGCCTTTGGAATCAGACCAGTCTTTAAATGTTTAAATCCATTTAGCCAGTTTGGACAAGTTACTTTGCTTTTTAAGTTCAATAAACTTTGTAACAGAGGGATAGAATTTCAATAAAGTTTAAATGACTTATATGGAAAGATTTTGTTAAGAGAAATGAAATGGGAAATTTTAATGTATTAATCCTATCTCTCGGTAGCAGCAAGTAATTGGCCTGATGTTTTAGGTGTGGTTGCTGAATCCCAATCTAAAGAACTACTGAAATGTCTAAAATGAGGATTGAATTAAAGTAACTAACATAATGCCTATTCATAGTAAGTATTCACTAAATAGTAGTTTTTGTAATTGCCTAGATAGGAGTGAAGTTATATGATCAATCTTTAATGGAAACTTGTTGCTTATAAGATTCTTTTTTATTTTAATATTAAATACTTCATTACAGCATGTATGAGGGTTTATATTGAAATATAAATATTATACTTGAGAAGCTAGTTGGAAATTTCTAGTCCATTCAAGTCCTCTACACCATGTAACTTATACATACTTCCATAAAGTATATTCTTAAATTCATCTTTCCACACAAAGTTTAAAGCTAGAACCATCTAAACTAGTTCATACAATGCTGTTCTTCCCAGCTTGTGCCACGTTCTCTCTGTCATCTGGTCTGTGTTATCTGGGATCAATTTTTGAACTCATTTTGTCATGTGGAACTCTCAGTCCGTGGGCCTCTTAACACATACATCTTGCTAAAGGGTGTTTTAGAGCTTCACCCTTTTTGGCAAAATATCTCCTGGCGGATCTTTCTACTCTTCTCCCCAATCTCATTGTTCCTTATCCCTTTCTCTCTGTGCTTAAGTACATTGATTTTTGTTTGTTTTGGGTCTTTCATGACAAAAGGGTTTTGTCCAAACTGGGGGCTGCTTACTGTTACTTAGTACTATTTCCTCAGAGCATGGACAAATAAGGACATAATTGGCATATAATATATATTTGCTGACTGAGTTATGGCACCAAATAAATGGATATTCCTCCCACAGAATGATGTGGAAATCAGGTCTAATCAGGAACCATTTGGGGAAAGGGCCTTAGTTGTTTTTTTTTTTTTTAATTTTTATTTTTTTAAGAAGATTTTATTTATTTATTTGACAGAGCTCACAAGTAGGCAGAGAGGCAAGCAGAGAGAGAGAAGGAAGCAGGCTCCCTCCCGAGCAGAGAGCCTGATGTGGGCCTCAATCCCAGGACCCTGAGATCATGACCTGAGCCGAAGGCAGAGGCTTTAACCAACTGACACCCTACCACTTCACTTTATTAAATGCTAAGGTGAAAGGGGAGTACCAATGTGAGATTTTGACAAAGAATATAACCTAGAACTCTCTCAACAATCATAGGAAAATTCTGATTATAAGAAGTATTATGTATAGTTCTTTATTTACAACACATGCAGTCTTTTAAATATCTAAATTTTGTAGTTGTATTAAGGCATCAAAGGCTTCATAAGTTGGGTCAAAATAATTGGACTACTGGTGAAATACATTCACCCACTTGTATTTTGATGTTGTGCTTTCTACTTTGTAAGACTGAGTAACATAAAACGTTATATAAAATTCACTATTGTATTTTATTTTGAGAACATTGTCAAATCATTTTTTTGTTATATTAGTCAGAATGTCTTTATTAAGCTCTCTGAATGAGAATTTCAAGTGTTGCAGTTATGTTGCCATTTGCCGTGCATTACTTTTATTGATCTTAATTTCTTTATTTTATATCTTTATTTTTATTTAAATTCAGGTAAGTTAACATATAGTGCAGTATTGGTTTCAAGAATAGAATTTAGTGATTCATCACTTACATATAACACCCAGTGCTCATCCCAGTAAGTGCCCTTCTTAATGTGCATCACGTATTGAGCACATCTCCCTACTCTCCTCCGCCCAGCAACTCTCAGTTTGTTCTCTGTAGCTAAGAGACTCTTATGGTTTGCCCCCTTCCCTGCTTTTATTTTACTTTATTTTTCCTTCCCTTCCCCTAGGTTCAACAGTTTTGTTCTTAAATTCCACATATGAATGAAATCATGGTATTTGTCTTTCTCTGGCTTATTTCACTTAGCATTATGCTCTCTAGCTCCATCAACATCCTTGCAAATGGCAGGATTTCATTCTTTTTTATGGCTAAGGAATATTCCATGTATGTACACACACACACACTCAACCCACACACCACATCTTCTTTATCTATTCATCAGTCCATGGATATTTGGGCTCTTTCCATAATTTGGCTATTGCTAATAGTGCTGCTATAAAACGGTGCATGTGCCCCTTCAAATCAGCATTTTTGTATCCTTTGGATAAATACTTGGTAGTGCAATTGCTGGGTCATGGGGTCATTCTATTTTTAACTTTGTGAGTAATCTCCAAACCATTCTCCAGAGTGTTGCACCAGTTCCCAGTCCCACCAACAGTGCAAGAGGGTCCCCTTTCTCCACATCCTTGCCAACATCTGTTTCCTGAGTTGTTAATTTTAGCTAGTCTGACAGGTGTGAGGCGGTATCTCATTGTGGTTTTGATTTTTACTTCCCTGATGATGAGTGATACCATTTTTTCATGCTTCTCAGATTCTTTTTTTTTTTTAAATTATTTATTTATTTATTTGATAGAGAGAAACACAGCGAGAGAGGGAACATAAGCAGGGGGAGTGAAAGAGGGAGAAGCAGGCTTCCCGCCGAGCAGGGAACCCGAAGTGCGGCTCGATCCCCGGTCTCCGGGATCATGACCTGAGCCGAAGGCAGTCGCTTAACCAACTGAGCCACCCAGGCGCCCCTATGCTTCTCAAATTCTTAACAAGATATGTATCAAAATCACCCAAAGCAGTGATTCTCCCATGTTAGTGTACATCAGAATCACCTGGAAGGTTTGATAACAAAATTGCTAGGCCCTACTTTCAGAGTTTCTAATTTAGGGGATCTGGAATGGACCTGCTAATTTTCATTTTGAAGTGTTCCCAAAGGATGCTTGTTCTCCTGGTCCAATGACCCACACCTTGACAACCATTCATTGATTTAGGGCATTTTTTTTTTTTTAAATAACATGAGTGACCTATGTCATAATGAGTGGATATGACTAATTTTTATCAGCTGAATGCATCTTAATGACCAGTTGTTTATGATAAAGTAATTTATGGGTTTTTTTAAATTAATTTATTTGAGGGGGACAGTCAGAGGGAGAGAATCTCAAGCAGACTCCCTGCTGAGTGTGAAGCCCAACATGGGGCTTGATCTCACTACCTATGAGATGAGGACCTGAACCAAAATCACGAGTCAGACGCTTCACCAACTGAGCCACCCAGGTGCCCCTAATTTATGAGCTTTCTCCTTTTCTTTTCTTTTTTTTTTTTTTTTAAGATTTTATTTATTTAACAGAGAGAGATCACAAGTAGGCAGAAAGGCAGGCAGAGAGAGAGGAGGAAGCAGGCTCCCTGCCATGCAGAGAGCCCGATGTGGGCCTCAATCCCAGGACTTAAAGATCATGACCTGAGCTGTAGGCAGAGGCTTTAACCCACTGAGCCACCAGGCGCCCAGTTTATGAGCTTTCTAAGAGAAGATCACTGTATTTCTAATTGAGTGGGATATTGGTTACTGTATTCCTTTGTATCTGCTCATTTCAGAGCTTGGCACCTTATGAATATTTTTGCTAATGCATGGAATAAGCCCATAATTACAAGGAAAATTACTTGGCTAGAAGACAAGTCTGTTTGATTCCTAAATTGTTATCTTTCCACAGTAATGCTTTATTTCCTGTGAAAAAGGGTCCACAAATGCAAAAGTGATTGTATTCTCCTACTAACAGAAATAAAATTATATAATAATTCCAGTATCTTTATCCCCTTTGGCTTTTTTTCTGTTACCAGTTGTTTGTCTTGGTTTTGATCACATTGTCCAATATTTTTGAGCCTGCTATGAGTGGTAAATACTGCATATGAAAAGTCATAGAGATACTTTGAGGCCTAGAAAATTACCTGTTTCTGGAGGGGTATACATTTACTTCTGGCTAATTACTAGGAACATTAGCAATCTCCGTCTCAGATCATCTTAATTCAGTGGTTCTCCAAGTATGGTCTCTGATTGGTAGTATCAGCATCACTTGGGGACTTGCTAGAAATGCAGATTGTTAGGACCACCCCAGATCTAATGAATAAGAATAAACTGTAAAAGGTTGGACATAGCATTTAAACCATTTGGGTAACTGTGATTTAGACTAAATATTTGAGAATGCCTTCATTGAACTGAAGGTTGAGATGATTAGAAGCTGGATTTTAATCTATATGATGGCTGTTATTCATAGGCTATAATTCTCATCTAAAATTTGAGGGGTTTATGAGGCCCTTCATGTATGGTGGATCTTCATCTCCACTTTTTGTCTCTCTAGCTCTGTTGATAGTTTAGCTTAGCCTCTCAGCTGCATCTTCTGGAATTGATAGGTGCCTCAGGGGAAAATATGTTTCCATGGAGATCAGTGGGTGTGGGGGGAGCCATGTTCCTATCTTCTTATATTTTATAAATGAGTGAGAAATAAAATATTAAACTATTTTTGTTTCAAAATCAAGTAGATAAGAATGATTTTTAAAGTGTTTTTTTGGGTCACTTATCACTAAGAACTGAAGTTTTTTTCTCAATGAATCTGAAAGCAGCTTTTAAATATCTGGTGAAATGAATGTAATAAAAGTGGGTTTCTTTATTGAAAAGAACTTCCTGAGAAATGCCCATCCTGTTGTCCTACTGTGATTCCCCCCAAAGTGATTGTTATTGATGTGTTTATATGGTCATTTGCAACTATGAAAGTATCTAGACATTTCAGTTTCTGTGTTTGTATAGAAACTTTGATGTTAAGGCCAAACTCCTTGTACAAGTTGAAGTGGTACCTTATTGCCATATTTAACTGTACTTGTCCTGTAGATAGCAACTGGGGAATTTTTTTTTTTTACTCAAGAAAGAACTATTCTAAGATACTCGACTCTCAGGTCTTCTGTTTTTCTCTTTTAATTATCTCAAATACCTTTGGAGACTTTTAAGTGAAAAGGAAATAATACTGTGAATGTCCATGTTCCTGCATATTTATGTTATCCTTGGGGAGGGGGAAGTATTACAGTTAATTATTCTTAAATTTATGTCACTGTCATCCCTCTCTCCCATCTCCAATAGCTGGTACAATTTTTGTAGCTTTATTGGTAAGTGGGTTTTCAAACAATCATGTTATGGTGTTTATTGACTCTTCAACATTTATGGATCTTTTTACAGTTAAATCGTCAATCTGAAATTGTTTCTACCAGTTCTGGTGATCCCTGGAAGACATGTGCAAGACGAAACAAAGCTGAAAGTTTAAAACCTTTGAAAGGCAACCCAATTGGACTTAACATGTTGAGCAACAATAAGAAATTGAGGTATAGGCACTTCACTACACATTCCTACAGAAAAGAAAAAGTGTTTGACAACAAAAATTAACTACTTTTGCGGCCAGTTGACCACTGTACCTTTTCTTTTCACTTTATTAGCAGTGCGAAGAGGTAGAGTTGTTCCAGTGTGTGGGTTCTTTGCTTTGAATCTTGGGATTAGAGTTGATTGAAGTGATTTCTTGGTTCTGATAAAAATATTACAAGAAAAGTTTCAGTAGATGAACTTGCTCTCATGTAGTTAGTTAAGTCTTGGTCATAGTATTAGAAGTAGAAGGTACTGGGGGGTAGAGAGCTTCTGTCTCCTCTAGGGGATACTTAATCAGGATTGTCTCAATAAGGAACTTTTTTTTTTTTTTTTTTTAAGATATCTCATTCCTCTTCTCTTCCAGATACAATCCACTTTTCATTTGTGGTACTCATAGGAACCACTGTTACCGATATGATTGAGTTCTTATACATCCCATAAATAAGATTGAAAAATCACTGTTTCATTTCAGTTTTGTCAGTTTTTAGGAAAAAAATTGAGGTACATGCAGGCCAAGTAACTTTGAATTCAGTGGCAGAGTCAGAAGTAGAATTTGGGACCCCTGACCTTTTTTTTTCCTTTTACAATAGAACATTTGCTTTTTCTTTTGGCATATAAAAAAACTTTGTAATACTTATGGTTTAATTTTATATGGATAGTCCCTAATAGAGAAGAAGAAAAGAAAATATATCTGAATTAATTTATAAGATATAGTGCAAGACATTCATTTAGGATTCCTGCTTTCTAACATTTCAGAGACAGATTCAGAAAGTGGGAAACTCCTAATGGACATTTTTTTAAAAAGATTTTATTTGTTTATTTGACAATCACAAATAGGCAGAGAGGCAGGCAGAGAAGGAGGGGGAAGTAGGCTCCCCACTGAGCAGAGAGCCCAATGCGGAACTCGATCCCAGGACCCTGAGATCATGACCTGAGCCGAAGGCAGAGACTTAACCCTCTGAGCCACCCAGGCGCCCCTAAAAATATTTTATTTATTTGACAGAGAGAGGGAGAGCATATAAGTAGGCAGAGCAGCAGGCAGAGGGAGAGGAAGAAGCAGGCTTTCCACCAAGCAGGAAGCCAGACACGGGCCTTGATCCCAGGACCTTGGGATCATGACCTAAGCCAAAGGCAAATGCTTAACCCACTGAGCCACCCCAGCCTCTTGGACAATTTAACATGGTCGATTGTGTTGGGTTGATATATAAATATATTTAAATATATATTTTCTTAGTGTGAAGGTTTTTATGTGTGTATGTTCAGATTTGAAAGGATTTATTTTGCATATGTGTATATAATTTTTCTCTGTTCAAGTTATTCTTTGTCTCTTGCATCTGCAGTGAAAATGCACAAAATGCATCAATATGTTCTGGAACCGTAGTTCATGGTAGACGTTTTCAACATGCTAATGCACAGATATCACTAGTAAAAACAGCAGCCCAAAGGTAAGGATTCGAATTGCCTTTGTTTCCTGTGTGTGTGTGTGTGTGTGTGTGTGTGTGTGTGTGTGTGTATCCTTTTTAATTGTTTTGCACTTTTTTTTCTTTAACCAATTTTTACTTTGTGGAACTTCACTATGTTACTCTTGTCTGCAACGAGATATTCCTGTCTCTGAAATAATTCATGTCTTAGAATTTTATTATTGTATATCTGCTTTTAAATAAAACACATTATGTAAGTAGAGACTTAAATAAAAGCCTTTTTATTGCATTATAGTCCAGTTAAATTAATCTGATTTTACAACATTGAGCGTACAACATTTGACAAGAAATCTTCAGCTGGTAGTTTAGCTCTGATGAGTAAAACTACAGTTATTAGCTTACTTGGTTATTGGATTTCATAGTACCAAAATAAATCACATTATTAGTTATAGCTGAGAAAGTTTTGTGTTTTAGTAGATATGGATATTTTCATTGATCATCAAAGTAATACTTGAACTTTGAAATAATGAAAGTAACAGTGGGGAAAGCTTAGTGTTTTAAGTGTGGGTTTTTCATGACCGTTGTTGAATGGTTATGAAATTTCAGTTGAATTTCAGTTCTGAGTCAACTTTAATTGACTAAGGAATTCTTAGGATCCAACAATACAATAATTTTGCCATTATGAATAGTTGTGTAAAATGTTTTTATAAATAGTAAAATTTAAAGATTTGGTATCTATGCTAAATGCTGTTTTTCAGTTTTTAAAATGTCAATCTAGATTGTTGCTCATGCAGATGTCCTCTTACAAACCCTTGTTATATTTACTATGTACATAGATTTGCTATAGCATAGATTTTTAACTTAAAAACCTTAAATCTTTCTCATACTTTGGGATAAGATCTTTCTTTTGCTTAAATACATTATTTTATCATAGATAAAAGATTGTAACATTAGATATTTGAGAAATTCAACTAAAAAGACAGAACTTATTGCACATACCAAAAAATTTGCTTCCTTTACCATAAAGAACATAAATCTAACTCTAGCTGACATATGACACAAACATGAAAGTAATTAAAGGAGAATAATTAGTGAGGAGGCAGAAAGAAGAGATACCGTGTTTTTCACACACTGATCATATTGATAGAATCCGTTGCTGACAAAGATTTGTCTTTTTGATATACTGAAAATGTAGTCCATGTTGAAATACCCATTTATGGTTTTTAATCAAGTGATATGTTCTGCAACCAAAATTACAATGCCTTTGAGCTGATTTGTTAGTTTGGAATTATTTGTAGTGTGACCTATTTTCTCCTTCCCTACTTTCATCATTGGTAATGTTAAAAAACTGATTTCAGTCTAGAAATTGGTTTGTGTTTTGTTTTATTCTAGGTCTTGGCACCTGTCATATCTTGCATATATATTACTGGTATCTGCATAAAAGATTGGGTTTTGTTAAGAGGAAATGACATTTACTGGTAAAATATTTCTTATAAAAACAAACAAAAGCCCTGAATTAGTTTGTATTTAGAGAAACACTTGTAAGTGAAAATACATGATGAGAACAACTAGGGGCAGTAAGGAAAACTGAAAAGTCATGTTAGCAGATTCTGTTTGTCTGTCTCTTATTTATAGAATAAATCCTTATTCTTGCTATAGTGTGTCATTAAAAAGATTCTGATATTCAAAAGCAGTTCATTGAGAGTTTTTCTGAGTTTCTTCCTTCAAAATCATTGAGTGATTTTGTGTTACATGTCAGCCATAGATGAGGTACAGAGTAGTCAAAGGTAAATATGACAAATTCCTGCTTTTTCAGTCTCAAGTTTGATTAGGGTGGAGGTCAGAAAGATGAATAAGCAAATAATTACATGGTAAGCACAGCGTAGTAGATACAGTTTGCATACTGCTGTTTACAGAGAAGAAACTGTGAAGATTTCACAAAGAAGTATTAAAGAAACTTTTGTGTGAGCCAGCTAGAAGAGAACACTCCATGCAGTAATAATCACATCTTCAAATGCATGAAGAAAGCCTTCACTTAAGATGGTTACTACCATTAAAAAAAAAAAAAAAAGATGGTTCCTACCAAACCTTTGGTTTTATTTTATTTTTGTCTTTTTTAAACCTTTGATTTTAATTAGTATAGTTTTGGCACAGTTGCCAGGCTTCAGATGAGGTGAGAAACTGGTTTTTACAGCTCACTTCTTAACTTGAAATTAAAGGAAATGCCACAAGTTGGTAATTAACACAGTCCTCTTGGAAAGAGTGGTATATCTTGTCTTTTAAAAGTAAATCACACCTGCATTTTGAATAATTTGTAGTTCTTTATTAAGATATGGAACAAGTACATCACACTTTTGTAACCTGAGGGGAATAGGTGAGGATTGTTAAAATATCTGATTAGATTAGCTACTATTTGGGAGAACATTACGATTTCAATCTCTTACTACTACTGCAAATGTTAATATAAATCATATTTAAAAGATAGGTTGTTTATATACTAATAGTGATGGAGGAGGATAGTCAGTATGGAAAAATGAAATGTAGAAATTAAAAAACATCATCTCCACTCCTCATTATAATGAGACTTCCTAAAAAAGCACATTTACTGGTTTATGTTTTATTTACATTTTCACCTTTTTTTGGTTTTGTTTTTTATTAAGGATAGATGAAAAGACTTGTAAGGACCATAGGGGAAAATGATTTTCTACAAAAGCGTATATAATCCATAAATGGGAAAATGGGCTCCTGGAATAAGCAAGATTTAATTATTAATGAAAAGCACCACTTTGAAAGAGTTTTTGAAATTTTAAATCAGGTCATGAATACCAGAATCAATCAGTCTCTCTTTTTTCCTTCCCTTTAAAAAAATTTTAAGAACACTAGTACAGTCCAACAAGAATATAAGTTGACATTTTTACAAGTCCTAATTACTAATACTAGCTTCCCTCTCCGTTTTTTGAAAGCTTTTTTTTTTCTTTAATATGTATGCTCCTCTAGATCAGGAGGAATCTTACAGAAGCACAGTGACTTAAAAATTAGATATCAGGGACGCCTAGGTGGCTCAGTTGGTTAAGCGACTGCCTTCAGCTCATGATCCTGGAGACCCGTGATCGAGCCCCACATCGGGCTTCCTGCTCAGCAGGAAGCCTGCTTCTCCCTTTCTCATTCTCCCTGCTTGTGTTCCCTCTCTGGCTGTGTTTCTCGCTGTCAAACAAATTAAAAAAATCTTTAAAAGAAAAAAAGAATTAGATATCATATCATAATAAATGCAGTTTCTTCAAGTATAAGAGAAATTAGCACGGGCATATACATATGTTTTTTTGTTTTGTTTTGTGTTTTTTGTTTTCTTTCTAACTCCTTTGGTTTATTAGAAAGAACCCAACCTGTTTCTTCTGCTACTCTGTCTTCTACCTCTTTCCTTTACTCTATACAGGTGAATTTTAAAAAAGACTACTAAACTCTTCTCACTTCTTGGACACAACAGTGTAGAGCTAGAAATGGCTTAATTAGGTATTAATGCTTAACTTTCTGTTTTTATTTTACTTTTACTGGAAATAGAGCTCCAGTAGAAATAAATATATAAGATTAAGTTGGACTGTATTTCAACTTTCATGTTTATATTTTGTTTTATTTACTTTAATAGGGGTGGTAATATTCCCTCACTTTTTTGTCATTTATCCAAAATAAATTTATACGTTATCCTTCTCCTGTTTTTTAATAGTAAATGTAAATTTTCAATGTTCACGTAAGCTTATAATTCTTTACTGTTGAAAAACTTTTAAAATAAGAGTTTATTTTCAGTGTTGCTTATGTAAAACCACATAACCTTTTTTTTGTTTTTTAATTTGCCAGGATTGATATTTTACTTGTTTGTTTCATGCTATAGAAATATCAGAGTCAATATGGGGACTTGGGGAATTTGTAAACTATGTTTTGTTTACAACTAGTTCTGAGTGTTTTGTTCATTTTATAATGAAAAATCTAGGTTGTGAATCTTATTCTAAATTGAAGATTTTTCTCATTTTACTCTTGAGTAATTGGTACTGATAACTTTTTAGATTTTCCATGAACTTTGGAGAAGGATGGGCCTGTTAGATATTGGATTTTTGATTGGAGGCCATGATTTTAAATCCCAGGCCTTTCCTTTTTTCTAAAGCCAAGTTCTGCTATATTTAATATATGGCGTTAATGTAGAAGTTTCAAACTTAAAATAATTCTCTTTTTTTCTTGATCAAAAGCTAATTGTGACACCTGGTCGCAGAATTGGAACCACTAAAAATTTTATAACTGTCAGGAAATTTGAAGACTGTTTATGTATCTACTCTTAAAGTAACATATCCTCAAATGGTTGATGGTTAAATTAAGCTCTTTCAGGAATCTTTCATCTCTTTGTACATCCTTTTTTTAAAAAATATGTTTACATATGAGTTATTTTCTGTATTAACAAAAATTGAAAAACAGTTTACATATCTGACGGGGTTCAAAACTTAGTATATAACATATATATAAAATGTTTAAAATGAATTAATCACCTAAGAGTTTTGTCTTACTGACCACAGTTACTAAAGCTACAATGATATATAAAAAATGAGGTCTTGCCTCTTACATTTGTTTTCTTTTTCATGTTTTAAGCAGTCTGGACCAAAAGGAAAGGTAAGCTTAATATTGATGAAATTAGAGCATGGATATATAAAATGTCAAGATTACTTTTATGCTTTGAAAAATATCCATTGAATTAGAGTTCATCATAAAGCTTATTGATTATTTCAGTAAAAGGAAACATTAATGGCACAGAACATGATATTTGGCTTATGTGGGTAGTATTTTACCATACTTTTCAATATGGTTCTATATTTATGCCAGTGTGACTGCTTTCCTTTAAAACATTTTGATGTCTTAGTAGTGATTTTTAGTTAATAGCATTAAAATTTTCTTGTTATATTTTACTGATAATACTTTTGTTTTGATACTTTACTAGATAGAATCGAGGGGGAAAATGGAATTATAATACCTTAAGCACGGAGTTAAAATTCTAAAAATCAGTGTATTCCTGCTGACCCAAAACAGAATTTATGATTGCTGTTTGTTCCCTTTGTGATAACAT
The DNA here is from genome assembly GCA_004023965.1 of Spilogale gracilis. NCBI lineage: Eukaryota > Metazoa > Chordata > Mammalia > Carnivora > Mephitidae > Spilogale > Spilogale gracilis. The sequence goes on along the minus strand of PITA01017599.1, from coordinate 16,799 downwards.
TGGTAGGCACATGTCCTTTAGCAGGAGTGTTGAATGATGTAAACAGACGTTTTAAGAATGCAAGTTTCTTTGAGTAGTGAAATGATTGTAATTGTTTTAAAGCAAATGTTTGTAAGAATAGCTTCTCTCCTCAGTGTATTACGTAGAATTTTTTGTGCATATACATCTTTTTTCTTTTATGAGAATCTCAAAAGCTTTTTATGAACCTCCCCACAAAAAACAGATTAACAGTCCTTGTATTAAACTAATACTTGTCATTGGTGAAGGTCACAAGGAGGGACGTTCTGTAAGTTTGTTTAATTGTATAATTTTAACTCCGTAATTTTTTTTAAAGGTGTAGAGAAAACAAAGAGGACAACTTGCAGTATTTTATAAAGTGCTGTATATTCCACTTGCCTTAAGGTTTCTTAAGGTTCAGAAATACAGAGATAATCCTGTTAGCAAAATTTTTAGGCATATTTTATAATTCTGAACTACTTCACAGTACTTACATGTTATAGGTGAATGGGTTGTGCAGATATTTTACTGTCTCTTGAGAAAGAAAAGTTATTTTCCCATTTTATCTATTTTTCTCTTTGAGTAAAGAATTATTTTCTGTCAGATATAGATGAGTCATTTTATCTTTAAAATTTTTGACTCTCAAGTGACTGCATGTTTTTTTGAAAACCATTAATAAGATTTTTAAAATAAGATTGGTGAAGAATATACATTAACTCTTTATGATTCATAACTCAAAATAGCCTCTTGTTTTATATACTTTCTCTGTATGCTATACCAGATCAAATGTAAGTACTCTGATATTCTCAGATTAATGTAAAGGTTTTAGACTGTTCGGTTTTTCACAATAGCCTTGGAGGGTTTATACTGACTTTTTGCACTGTTTTGACTTACGCATATTTTATAGTAGAAATTTGTTCATTGATGCATTCAACAAATACTTCAGGACTTTATGTGCCAGGCACTATTCTAGGGGCAGACAGAAATCCCTACCCTCTTGAAACTTACATTCTTGTTGGAATAATACTGGATTAGGAGTGAGAAGATGTGGAATTGAGTAATCAACAATACCAGTGGGCCCATAACTTACTGTAAATGGGGATGATAATTGCCCAATTGTAAAGATTTGTGAGGAACAAGTGAGATAATTATTTAAGACTGACGTATATACTGTAAAATTAGAAATTTTTGTAATAGTAATAGATCTTGAAATTCTTTCAGTCTTTTGTACTAAAATTACTTCCAGGGACTAGTATGAAGTAGTAACTCTTTATAAAATACCTTATAATGAATATACCTGGGTGCTTTATTCAGCAGTATTGTTATCTTTAGGTTCACTTTAGCCCATTAATCCTTTGGATCCTTATATAAAATTATTTTGTGTTTATCTTTGTTGGACATAGATGAGGTGAGAAGAACTTTTTCATCAGTCTATTTTACTTTGTGAATTCATTTCACATAAGCCTTTTTTGTCCCCTTGTGAACACTAAGTCACATCTTTTTTCTCATGTTTATGGAGAAGATCCTTTATCTTTATCCCTCAACACATGAGAGACTATAAACTTCTGAAGTAAATGATTTATTTACAAGAGGATGTTTTATCTAATAAACAAAAACTAGGTAGTTGTGGAAGGTTAATCTTTTCCAGGTTTTTCCCTACTTGTACACTAGGCACCATGGAGTTTAAAACCACACTGGAATAAATAATAAATAGCAATATTAAGATCTAGAGCTTGCAAACTTCAAGAAATTGCTGCCATTTTTGTTGATATTGTTGTTGTAGTTGTTGTAGGTGACTTCGATAATTTGAATGACTCAAGTTCTTTTCTGACTCCTAGACAGATCAGTTGTGAATACAGTGTATCTGGTAGTACCAGCAGCCTAGAGTATTTAACCTGGTGTTAGAACTGTTCTTTTTTTCCTGTGTAGATAAACAATCTGTTGACTCATTATGAAACTGAAGCACACAGTGGTTTTCAAATTAAAGTTTAAAAAAATTTTAAAGACAAGAATAGAGATTTTATAATTTTCTAAAAGCTCTCAAAATGGAAAAGTACATTATTAGAATCGCAGTGCATTTCTTTCCAATATTTTTTCCATACTTTTTAATATCCCCAACACATGTGGAATCATAATAAAAATATAGCTGCATACTTTGAATTTTTACTTAACATCAAGTTGTAACATTTTTCACTGTTGTTAAGTTGACTTCTAAAAATGATTTTTAGTGAATGCATGATAGGTTGTCCTGCAGATATACATAATTTATTTACTCATTATCTCATTATTATTATATGCAATATATTCATGAACAGCTTTGTCTATAAATTTCTAAATCTCTTAAAATCTCTGGTAAAGGATTATTTGGACTAGGTCACAAATGTTTTTAATGCTCTTCATAAGTACTGCTAAATTGTTTTTACAGCGAGATGGTACCAATTTATAATAGCATTATAAATTTCTGTCTAAGATAATCTGAAAATAAAATTATGTTCAGATGATACTGTCTTCTTTGGAATTGTGAGTCATCTAAAACCTTTGAAATAATAAAGGTTGAGCAGCAGGATGATAGGCTACAAGACTAATAGTGTTAATAATTGTTTCCTTCATTCACCTTTGATCAATTGGAGTGTATAGTGAGAGACTAAAATTTATTCACAGCAGCGTCTAAAATTAAATATCAAGGTAACAAAGTTAATAACTTATAAGTCCTTTATAAATGTATCTAAGACTTACTCTGAGGCCTATATTATGTTTCTGGTTGGTTGTTACCAGTGCTCCTTAAAGTAAATTTAATGGAATTTTAGTCAAAATTTCAGTGACTTTGTTGTTTTAAGAAATTTGACCAATTGAAGCTAAGGTTTATTTAGCAAAGTTCAGCCATACTTGAGAACAGCAATAGATTTTTTTTAAGAAGAATAAAGAGAGAGGGTGCCTGGGTGGCTCAGTTGGTTGGGCGACTGCTTTCGGCTCAGGTCATGATCCTGGAGGCCCGGGATCGAGCCCCACATCGGGCTCCCCGCTCGGTGGGAAGCCTGCTTCTCCCGCTCTCAGTCCCTCTGCTTGTGTTCCCCCTCTGGCTGTGTTTCACTCTGTCAAATAAATAAATAAAATCTTTAAAAAAAAAAAAAAAAAAGAAGAATAAAGAGAGAAAGAGAGGAACGACTTGTCTTGCTACATAAAACATAGTTTAAGGAAAACAGTGATTGAATAGAAAAAGACTAGGAAGAAAGGGAGTAAACCGAGTAGAGAGTCCTAGTATATCCCATTTCCAGCCAAGATGTCCAGTCAATAAATATAAACAAGTTTGCAGTGTCTTTAAATGACTGAATTATGATCTTTGTACCTTGGCTGAAAAATTAGTATTTTCAGTTTCAGCGCAGTGGCCGGTAGTGGTTCAGTTTTTGCCAATAGTACCATCTTTGTATAGCAACGTTTGTACAGTTAATTGACCTGATAAATGCACTTCTGATTGCATACTTAACCTTTCAGATATACATGTTTATTCATTCCAAGTATTTCTCAAGTGCTTACTATGTTCTGGGTATAAGGGTACAATCATGAACAAAACAGACAAGATCCCTGCACTCCTGTGGTTTACATTTTGATGGGCAAAGACTGATAATGAACAAGTAAAACATGGAATAATTTCTTTAAAAAAAAACAAAACAGATTTTACTTAGAGAGCAAGTGAGCACACATGAGCACAGGGTGGGGAGGGGAGAGAGGCAGAAGAAGAGGGAGAAGCAGAATCCCTGCTCAACAGGGAGCCCAATAAAAGAGACTCAGTCCCAGGCCCTTGGGATCATGACCTGAGCCAAAGACAGATGCTTTAACCAACTGAGCCACCCAGGTGCCCTGAAATAATAAGCTCTGTGTAAAGGTGTAAAGAAGCATAATTGGGTGACATTACAGAGAGTGTATGGTTTCTTTAGATTGCATTTTCAGAGAAACGTGCTTTTGGTGGTTTTTTGGTTTTTTTTGTTTTTTTTTTAATTTAAGATTTTCTTTATCGAGGCACCTGGGTGGCCCAGTCAGTTAAGTGTCTGCTTTCAGCTTTGGTCATGATTTCAGGGTCCTGGGATCAAGCCCCACATTGGGATATCTGCTTGGTGGGAGTTGGCTTTTTCCCTCTCCCTCTCCCTGCTGCTCCCCCTCCTTGTGTGATTGCTCTCTTTGTCAAATAAATAAATCTTAAAAAAAAAAAAAGAGTTTTTATTAATCCATTTGACTGAGAGTACAAGCAGAGGGAGAAGCAGGCCTCCTGAGCAAGGAGCCTGACCTGGAGCTCAATCCCAGGACCCTGGGATCATGACCTGAGCCAAAGACAGAAAGGCCTACTCAACTCAGCCACCCTGGCACCCTTCAAAGAAACTTTTTACTACAAAGCTAACATTTAAATAAGGACTAACTGAACAGTTAGCCATGCCACGATCATATAGATGACTTTTCCAGATAGGAAAGAGATGGTACTAAGATACTAATGCAAGAATGAGTTTAACATGTTGAAGGAATAGAAAGAAGGACCACAGTGACTGAAGTTTGGGGAGCAAAGAAGAAAATGTTACAGGGTGGATTTGACAAGGTCAGCTAGGACCTAGATCTTAAAGCCTTTGCAGGAGGACCTGAAGAGCTTCATTTTATATCAGTGCACTCACTAGAAGCTTTCAGGACACTTTAAATAGGGAAGTGTTAATACGTGATAAATCTTTGAGAGTTTTTAAAAAATGTTTTGTGTATGATTTATAATTTTTTAAAGATTTTATTTATTTATTGGACAGAGAAAGAGAGATCACAAGTAGGCAGAGAGAGAGAGGAGGAAGCAGGCTTCCTGCTGAGCCGAGAGCCCCATGCGGGCCTCAATCCCAGGACCCTGAGATCGGGTCCTGAGGCAAAGGCAGAGGCTTAACCCGCTGAGCCACCCAGGCGCCCTATGATTTATAAATTGGTGCAATAAAACCTTAAGTCTGTGGCATTCAGCTAAGACTAAGGATGTTCCACTTTATAAATACTAATGTGTTGCAAAGGAAAATCAATACTAGTTTGTGACTAAATAGTCAAAACTATCTCAGCCAAATTTAGGAGTTGGAGGGGTAGAAAGGCAGAAATAAAAGGAATCCTAAGGCCTTTTTCTGGGAGGAGAATTGGAAAGGCAAGAAGTAATAGATTTTTAAAGTCCTCAGATCATTGGGGATGTAGAAGAACGTCTTGCTTGAAGAAATGTCTGGAATCTTGATAATGTGTTAACAGAAACATGTAATTGGAATAAAGGTTGAGAAGAAAGGTAACTTTGTTAATTAGGGAAGGAAAACGAATAATCGTGCAGAAGAGTAGAAATAGGGGAAAAGAGGAAACAAATAATAGAAATACATACAACAGACAGTAAATTAAGATGCAAGGAAAACATGAAGTCGTCAGCTATTACAGTAATTTTAATGAGGTTCAATATATTTAAAGACAAATTGATTGGATTAAACTTAGTTATATCATGTTGTTTAAAAGAATCAGAGGTAATAATAAATAAATAAGATAAAAGAATCAGAGCTAAAGTAACATTCTATAAGGTAAAAAAGTTATTTAGTATCACAAAAGTTGCAAACAGAAAGCATGAGTATAATTTTAATAAGATGGAATTATGGATTAGTACTAAATAGGAAGGAGGAGAATGTTCTGTAATGGCGATTATCTATAAAAGTATAACAACTAAATACATAAAATTTCCTTAAAATGTTTAAAATGCAAGAAGTTCTTGGTTAGTGTACAGCTGTGGAAGATTTTAAATATTTCTCTTGGAAAATTAGACTGATTTATGAGTTTAACATGAGTTTGGAATAATGAATTTTAACATTTGAATATGTGAATACTTTTATTTTATAGAAGTATACATCTTTTAGATCAGTTAGAGCAATGGAAAGGTTAATAAAATGATCAATCATTAAAATCCAGCAGAAACCAAGACAACAAAAACCTAGCACCTTGATCCTGGTTTCTAATACCACTCTTTAAGAAAAGTAACATGGATAAAGGACTGATTCTAGGTTTGGGTTAAGGAAAACACAGCATAGGGTGCCTGGGTGGCTCAGTTGGTTAAGCGACTGCCTTCGGCTCAGGTCATGATCCCGGAGACCTGGGATCGAGTCCCACATCGGGCTCTCTGCTGGGTAGGAAGCCTGCTTCTCCCTCTCTCATTCCCCCTGCTTGTGTTCCCTCTCTGGCTGTGTTTCTCTCTTTTAAATAAATAAAATCTTTTAAAAAATAAAGGAAAACACAGAATGAATGTGAAGTGCCTTAGTGTTAGAAACCAAGTACTCAAAAAACAATACTTGTTTCAAAAGGACTTATACTAAAATTTTAACATTACAAAGATTTTCATGGCCCTTGTGTAAGGATTACAGATAGATGATGAAGCATTCTATATTTCTGTAAATTTTCCATTATATATATTTTACCAGAATAAAGAACAAAATGATGTCACATCCAGGGGACATAGAAACCAACCGAAAGCATTCCCAAAGACCAAAACTAAAACAATTGGACTATAGCCTAAGGTATAAAATAGATATCCATGTGTCATATTATATAAAAATGATTGAATAAATCATTTATTTACTTAGCTGCCCTGGGGTTTTACAAGCTACATAAAATGAACTGAAGGAAATGGACAACTCTTTATTATAAAATTCTGAATGATTTGTGTAGATATTCCACACGTAAGGAAGTGAAGTTTAACTACCTCACCCCTTTTATGTGCTGGACTAACTTATTTATTTACAAATAGAGTGTAGAAAGGGAAAAATAGTAACTCCAGAGTGGAGAAATGTGTCAAGCACTACCTTGGCCAAATGATCATGGTTAGCATCACCAGTGAAATCATACTGATATTATGTACTTCCTAATAACGGATGTCATGAGGAAGGCACTTCAGCTTGCTATATCCTAACCCTCAATTTTTTTTTAAAGATTTTATTTATTTACTTGAGGGAGAGAGTGTGTGAATGTACACAGAAAAGGAAGAAGCAGACTCCTCACTGAACAGGGAGCCCTTTGTAGGGCTTGATCCCAGGACCCTGAGATCATTACCCCAAACTAAAGGCAGAAAAGCTTAGCAGACTGAGCCACCCAGGCATCCATCCTTCCCCCAAATTTATAAACCTTGGTCTAATATGAGAAAAACATCAGAGTGACCCAGGTTTAGGGGCATTCTACAAAATAACTGCCGATTCTCTTCCAACATGGCAAGTTCATGAAAGATCAGGTAAGACTGGGAGACAGGAGGATAAAGAGACTATACACTAAATGCAGTGGATCCTGCATTGGATTCTGCAGGATGCTCTACCACTGAGCTGTTACCCCCCTGGATTCGATTCTGGAACAAAAAAGTATATTAGTGGAATAGCTGGTGAAATTCAAATAAAGTTTGGCATTTACTTAATAGTAGTGTATCAATTTTTTTGTGTGTGTGTATGTATGATAATGATGAAAGTGCTTAACATTAGGAGAAACTGGGTGAAGGATATAATTATGAATTGTCTTTGAATTTCAGCTCTTCTGCAAATCTAAAATTATTAAAAAATTAAGTTATTTTAAAAAGGGCTAACCTAACTTAATAAGCAGAGCATTTTAAGGTTATTTAGACAATTCTGCACAGAAGGAAAAAAGCTTTCTGGTGGTTTTATGCTGCTTACAAAGTATTGGGTCCATAAGGTGAGAGATTTTGTTTGTTTGTTTTAACTTGTACACAAAACACAAACCCTTACAAGGAAAAAAATCCCCATCTTGTAAGTAACAGATGACAGGGAAGTTTCTGTGCTTCTGCTTGGTTTGAAGTGAGAAAGAAAATCCATTGAGAAATCCTAGGCTTGAGCTGTTTGGAGCGTGAAATTTTTTTATTTGTAGACTGATGAAATCCTCAAACCAAAGCATAAAATTTGATCCTGAAATTCTTGTATTCTTGTATTTAACTTGAAGGTATGCTTTTATTTCTGTAATTTACTCATACATATTTTTAAACAAAAATTAGTTTTCCCAGTTTAGGGAAACATGTAGCACATAATCACTATGTTGTAGTCATAAGGTCTGAAAAGGTTGGCCAGTATACAGAATAGTTTATTAATGTTGCATTATAACACATGGTAGTCATGGATATTATATGATATATTCTGTGTGGTTTTTGTTCCGCATTAGCAAGGCATGGTTTAGTGCACTGTGACAAATAGCAAAGAATACGGTGCATTTAATGCAGCATTTTCACCAGTCCATGCACCTGTATGCTTGATTGTCTCAAATGATTTATGTCAGTTATTACTGAATAAACCTGTATTATAGCATACCCCAGAATAAGTAATCAAGCAGGTTCAAACTAAAAGAATCCAAAATATCTGTATTTTCAGATTTTGTGCCCATTCTCTGTCAAATAATTATTTTCTGTATTGATAATCCTTAATATTTAAGAATGTATACTATTTGTGTTAGCCACTATTTTAAAAATAATTTTTGGAGTTTACCATACTAGTATGATATTTTGCTTCAGATTCATTGCCTCTGTTGCATTTTAAAGTTGATACCTTATTTTTCTAAACTGAAGTTATAAAAATTAGTGATTAAAAAACCAAGTGTTTGATTTAAAGATAAGACTACATTATATCCTCTTTAGTGTGAAAGTGTATGGAATACAAAAACATGATTTTTTATTTTAAGTTTAATATAATTAGCTGAATACCTACCTCCTTCAAAGTGATAGTACTACTACTATCTCTAAGGCAAATTCTCATCCTTAAAACTCATAGCCTCATGAATCTTAAAATTCAGTCAGTGAAGGGGCGCCTGGGTGGCTCAGTTGGTTAAGTGATTGCCTTCAGCTCAGGTTATGATCCCAGAGACCCGGGATCGAGTCCCACATCCGGCTCCCTGCTTGGCGAGAAGCCTGCTTCTCCCTCTCTTACTCCCCCTGCTTGTGTTCCCTCTCTGACTGTGTTTCTCTCTGTCAAATAAATAAAATCTTAAAAAAAAAAAAATTCTGGGGGCGCCTGGGTGGCTCAGTCGGTTAAGCGACTGCCTTCGGCTCAGGTCATGATCCTGGAGACCCGGGATCGAGCCCCACATCGGGCTCCCTGCTCGGCGGGAAGCCTGCTTCTCCCTCTCTCACTCCCCCTGCTTGTGTCCCCTCTCTGGCTGTGTTTCTCTCTGTCAAATAAATAAAATCTTTAAAAAAAAAAATTGTCAGGGTAGAAATTACTCAGTTGTACAAATAATGCTGCTCAATAATCATGAAAATTCTATTACTCATCAGTATTGATGCAGTTTGCCAGATTTTAGATTCTGGCGTTGCTGTTTAATAGGTGAGTATAGGCATGTTAACTAACCATATTGTACCTCAGTCTCATCTATAAAGTGCTAATAATAATATATAGTTTATAAGGTAATTTTGAGGATTAAAGTACTTATTAGATATAAAGCCCTTAGAACAGTACCTGGCACATGATGCTCACTGTCTGCTAACTGCTATTACAAATACACTACTATCAGTACTCTTGCTCTTGTGTCATTTTCGTATTTAGTGTTTAATTTAGGTGCTTTGACCTTTACAACGTAAGAATATGAAATTCTTTAGGAAAATTTTCTTTAGGATTTTTGTTTACTTAATTATAGACTTTGATTGGTATTAACCACTAATGTGAATGGATTTACCAATAATAGCATAGCCTCTTTTTAATTCCCTGGTTAAGTAAAATTGTAATATTTTTAGAAATTTTTATTTAGGATGGAAAGTAAGTATTATAGCTCTCTGATCTATTGTACTTTTTATAAATCTTTAATATTTGTATCAAATTTTATCCCCAAATTAGTGTATATTTGTACTTATGTGCTGTTTTAGGATCTTTATTTACTAAGGATTATGTTCAAACCCCTGAAAATTGTACATGAAGTCTGACAATGTAATTTAATGTATTTTTTAAAGTATAATTATATTTCCATAATGTATTTGCCATATAAGACTAAAATACTTGTTCCATAATTGCTGGTTTTGTATGTAACATTTTTTGCACTGATTTTGAAATTTTCCTCAAGGCCAATATCTTGATGACCATTTATTCTCTTTAGTCACTGATTTGTTTTTAAACAGCTAAAAACATTTACAGTAAAATTGGGCAAATTGGGTATTATCAAGTTGATTTTTTAATTCAGTGTGGTTTTTAATAAATTAATTATGAAGGCAATTTCAAAAAACCCTAAAGTTTTGTGCACCATATAACTTTTGGTGACTACTTTGAAAGGACTATAATTTGGATTCTTTTATTATTAACTGTTAATTTGAAAGTCTACTTGCTCTGGACTTTGATAGGTTAAGTCTAAATCAAATGTAGTCACTGCTCTTAGGGACCTTACAATGTATTAAGCTTTACCATACTGGTATAATAGAGTTTTATTATTTTATAGTATCACTTTTTTTATATGGCAGAGAAGCTGTGGCTTGCCTTTAGTAAAGATATTGTAGGTATTACCGCAGCCTTTTTGTTTTGAAAATATTTTTTCTGTTAAATCTATATAAATTTCCTTTTTTAGGAAAGAATACCCACCTCATGTCCAAAAATTTGAAAGTAATTCTGTAAAGTTGAATCGGCCTCAAGGTGTTGGTAAGTGTACAGTTTTACTTGTTAACACCTGTGAAGGGTTTTGAAAAGTTATCCCAAGTATATATGTAGAAAAGCCTTTCAATCTTACCTAACTGTGACCTGAAATTATCAGGGAATAGTTGCACAATGAGATTACAGTGTGAACTCTTTTTTAATTAGTATTTTCATTAAATTCAGGATCCACATATTAACTATAGATGGGTTATATCTTCAAAATTGTGTTTTATTGAACTGTATTATAATCTTGTATGTCGTTTTAAATGGTTATGATCCTAAAATTTAGAATATATTAGGCAGCCATCGAATTTAAGAGAGACCATACCTGATACAGTTGTTAATAATCTATGTTGGAAAATAGTTGTGTGTAGAAATTTTTATTTTCATTGAAATAATCTTTTAATATACTGATACTAGTACAAAAATAAAGGCAAATAATATTTATCGAAAATATGTCACCATCAGATTGATTTTTATTTTCTAGATTCTTAATCTGTGTGTCTTGTTTGTCCCAGGCCTTTTCTTGCTTTCTAGATTCTTAATCTGTGTGTCTTGTTTGTCCCAGGCCTTTTCTTGCTTAAACCATAGCATTACTGGTTCTTTTCTAAACTCTAACTTAAACAGTTGGGTTTTCCTGGTAGCTAAGTGTTTGTTTTTTAAAGCCCATATATTCTTTGCTACACTGAGTGGAAATCAAATCAAGTATTGAACATACCCCTATTTTATGATAGGAATATTCCAAACTTCATTCTTTCTCAATAACTTTGCAGTTATGAATATGAAGTATTATATTTGGCACTACATGTTTATGTTTATTAAGTTTATTAATAATCACTACCCACTTCAACATTCATACCTTAAATCTTTTTTGAATTCTACTGGATGCTGAGTCAGATGCTTTATATTCATTATTTACTTTTATCCTAACTCATTATCCAAGTTCCTTTAAGCTAAATTGAACTTTACTTACATTGTGTACAGAGGAAGCTGAAGCACAGTGGGGTTACACAACTTGCTCACAAATGTGGAGCTGGTATTACAATCTGGGTCGGTTTGATACCAAAGCCCAGGCTCATTACCACTGTGCTTTTTGTAATCCTTAGAGTAGAACTGCACAATAGGTATTATCATTCCCATTGCACAAATGCATTTTGGTGATTTAAGTGATCTGGCTTATTCTTACGGTTTCACATACTAGTCAGCCCTAGGTTTTTTACAAATAATTTTTATTTGACAACATTCTTTAGGTAAGAATAATCTTTAATTTTTTTTAAATTTTGAAATCATTTTTGACTTAGAGAAAATTGTAGAAATAGTACAGACTACCCATTGATCCATTACCTACCTTGCCCTATTGTAACATCTTACAGTCACAGTAGTACATTTATCAAACCTAAGAAATTGGCATTGGTATAATATTCTTAACTAAGCTATTTCACCAGTTTTTCACTAATACTCATTTTCTCCTCTAAAATCCAGTTTGGGATCTTATATTACATTATTGGTCATGTCTCTTAAGTTTCTCTTGAGTAATGATAAGTTACTTTATAGAATGCCTCGCAATTTGAGTTTATATGATGGTGTCTTATGATAGACTGAGGCTGTGCATTTTTGGCAGGACTTCCACAAAAATGATGTGTCTTTTTAAAACACATCACATCAGGGATGATGTTGATGTTTATGTTAACCACCATCTCTTGGAGTTAGGTAGTTTCTCCTGGGTTTCTCAACCATAAAAAAAAAGAAAATATTTGTATTTAATAAAGGTCTTGAGCAAAGATACTCTGAAATTATATAAATACCTTGTTTTTTCTTAAGCTTTCACCCCTTACTTTAGCATCCATTCATCAGTGGATCTTGCTGGTAACTCTTATTACTTGGTGTTTATCTAATGGTAATTTTCTATTTTCTTCATTTCTTTTACATTTATTAATGGGAATTCTTATGTAGGAAAAAGCTGTACCTTCTCTCTTATTTATTTGATTATTTGTACCTTTGGTCTCAGGTAATATATACTTGATATATTTAACTCATAAACTTTGTAGCTTTTGTGTCAGGAGGGTACGTGTATACTGGAATATAGGTGAAACACAGTGCTATAATAATACTGCATATGTTGTTGCATTAAGATTGCATTTTAGGATTTACTTTGGAGATATTTTTTAAAACATTGAGAGTTCAAACTCCAGAATTAGTAGTTGCTGGCATAGCACCTAGAATAATTTTCTCCTAAAAAGAAATAACTGTCTTTTATAGTTCTTACACCTAAGATGATTTTCTCAATTACTTATTTTTCCCCTTTATTTTGCATTTAAGAGACATTTTCAGTATGAATTTTGAAGAGTTAATAGTCATATGTCAGCACTTAGTACAATTGATAAGCAGCTTTCTGGGATAAAATTAAAGTTTGTAAACAATTGAGTATAATTTTTGGTCAGATCACATATTCTGTTGCTTCATTTGTTTGGTCTTCTTGCATTTTTTCTAAACAAGAATAATAACTATATAACTATAAATTAAGATCTCATTTCTTTTCTGTATCTATTCTTTTTATCCATGTCAAAGAGAATTGACAGACATTGAACATTTAATTATATTCTTTTTTTTTTTTTAAGATTTTATTTATTTGACAGAGAGAAACACAGCTAGAGAGGGAACACAAGCAGGGGAGTGAGAGAGGGAGAAGCAGGCTTCCCGCCAAGCAGGGAGCCCGATGTGGGACTCGATCCCGGGTCTCCAGGATCATGACCTGAGCCGAAGGCAGTCGCTTAACCAACTGAGCCACCCAGGCACCCCATTTAATTATATTCTTAATGTAATTACATTATGATAACAGCTTTAATCACCTGATTTATGCTGTTTAATCCATGTGCAGAAGAAAAATATACCCTTACTCTTAACCAATCTGTGTATCTTCCTTTAGCATCTTAATATAAAACTTCCCAAGTTTTTTCTATATATATCCATTCATTTTTTTTAAGTATTCATGCTATATATACATACTTTTCTATAACCTTGCTTTTTGACTTTGTTGTGATACTTAATCTGGTTTCTATACTCATTAAAAGATATTAGAATATCAGAGAAAAACCAGCCCTGGAAACACAATCAAAAGAAGTTAAGAATCAAATTGATGAGTTTACTTATGGTGGACTTGTTTACAAGTTAAGAATCCAAGTCTCTGTAATTACTTTTTTAATGAATAGTGACCACTATATTTATATACCATAATTTAGGTTGTTTTCAGTGGTTTGATAGTATATATATATTATGATTAATAATCTAGGATATACATCTTGTGTATTGGATCTGTTATTTCCTTAGATTAAATCCCTAGTTAATAAAGTTATAGTGACAGAGGTTATATACATTTTAAAGAGTTATGATATGTTACTACCAAATGAAGGGTGTGTCAGCTTCCAACAAACAGCATTTGAGTATGCCTGTTTTTTCATGCTCCTCGGCAACATTAGCTTTTATTATTTGTTTAGGTATTGCCTGTCTGATAGGGAAGTAGTATTTGTTTTTCCACAATTCCTTCATAATTGGTGAGGCGTTACAATAGCCATTTGAATTTCTTCTTTTAATCATGTCTGCCTGTTGTGGTTTTGCCTGCTTATCACTTATTTAGCATAGCCAAAGTGATTTTTTGGTTTTTTATGGAGGTTGTGACGGGAACATAATACATGACTTTAGTTTTATATTACATTGAAAATCAGTCATGGTAGCAGCTACATAATGGAGAAAATTAACTGTTTTGGATTGTCTTTCTCTCTTGAAATGCTGTAAAAATAATACAAATAATAACAGTAAAATCAAAAGAGGTGCTCACAGAAGTACAGATAAAATGCTGTGAAAGCTCCAAATATTGCTTATGCATGCTTAGCGTGAGGCAGATGCAGCTTAACAAGGAATAGTTTTAATTTACTTAGATAACTAGGGAGGGCTTTACTTGTGAAGAGAACAACAATATATCTTACATATATGTGAAAGGAAAAATACTCTGGGAAAATGCATCTCTTTGAGGTGCAGTTTCCTTGGAAGACTGGAACATCAGTACAAACTTGCTTTGTGAAGAGCTGTGGTTCTGAATTTTTTCCTTAGCTACTAGAATCATTGAGAGATTTTAAGCATTAGAATGATAGTCACTTTTTGTTGTTGTTGTTGTTGTTGTTAGATCACTTCGGCAATAGTGGGAAAGGATTTAAACCAAGCTCATTTGGAGTGAGGAAATCAATTTGGGAAGAGTTAAGCATCTGAAATGTAGTGTCAGTGATGTTGGAAAAGAAGAAATGAATTTAAGAACTATTAGTAGAATTCCTTGAATGTGAGGAAGGAGGCACAAGGAGAAGTCAACTATTATTTGGATCTCAGCTTTGATGTCCAGGAAAGTAAAGTTTGTTTTTTTGTTTTTTGTTTTTTTTTAAAGATTTTATTTATTTGACAGAGAGAAACACAGCCAGAGAGGGAACACAAGCAGGGGGAGTGAGAGAGGGAGAATCAGGCTTCCTGCCGAGCAGGGAGCCTGATGTGGGACTCGATCCCGGGTCTCCAGGATTATGACCTGAGCTGAAGGCAGTTGCTTAACCAACTGAGCCACCCAGGCGCCTCCAGGAAAGTAAAGTTTTTTGAACTACCAAAGGCTGATAAGGTAGAATTCACTTAGTGAAACTCTGTGTGATTATAACAACAAGAATAATTGTATAGGCTTCTTAACACAATATTGTGTATCAAACACATATTACATAATGTTGATTTCTACTTGCAGATAATCTCCTTACTTAAAAAAATTAAAAGGTAGGATATTGAAGATAGGAATATGGAAATATTTAACAAATTTGAGATTATGCAGATAGAACATTTTGATTTCATTAACTTGTGTTTTAGAAATGTAGATTGTCAGGCGCCTGGGTGGCTCAGTGGGTTAAAGCCTCTGCCTTTGGCTTAGGTCATGATCTCAGGGTCCTGGGATCTAGGCCCGCATCAGGCTTTCTGCTCGGCAAGGAGCCTGCTTCCTCCTCTCTCTGCCTGCCTCTCTGTCTCGTGATTTCTCTCTCTCTGTCAAATAAATAAATAAAATCTCTTTTTAAAAAAGTGACCTATAAAAAGAATGAAAGAAACGTAGATTGTCTTCTCGCATACTTAAATCTTTACTGATAAAATCCAATTGTAATAAATATTGTCCCATTTTTGTTGCTCACTTAAAAATTCTAATTATGTTCTTACTGAAAATTATTACATTTACACTGAAAAGTAATGAAGGAGATCCTTTTATTTCTTGAACATAAAAAGCCATTAGGCTGCATATTAAGTTTAGTTTCCTTCATCTAAACAGTTGTAGCCAGTGTTTGCATTAAAATCTTTTCTCATTACTCATTATTATTATTTTTATTTATTTTCAAGGGGGAGGGAAGGGCAGAGAGTGAGAGTTTGTCACAGGGCTCAATCTCAACGACCCTGAGCCAAAACTAAGAGTTGGATGCTTAACTGACAGAGCCATTCAGATGAACTTAGAAAAAATGTTTGTGTGTGTGTGTGTGTGAGAGAGAGAGAGAGAGAGAGAGCGAGAGAGAGAGAGAAAATCAGAGTGACTGATTCAGTTGATTGATTCAGTGTGAAAAGTACTTCTGCTGCCTTAGTAATGGAATATCCTGAAGAGAATATTGGTACCCTTGACAAAAGTGGTCCATATTGTGTCTGGAGATCCTGGTGAGGAATGAAAAGTAGCGTAGTGCTACCAGCGCAGGACAACAACTTAAAAGTTCTGGTTATTCTTTTATTAATATTATTTTTACTGAAGTATTATTGACATAAAATATCACATTAGTTTCAGGTGTACAACATAGTGATTTGACAACTCTGTAAATTATGCTGTCTCAGCACAAGTGTAGCTACATCTGTCACCATACAACACAATTACAGTTATATTGACTATATTCCTTACATTGTGCCTTTTATCCTTGTGACTTACTCATTCCATAACTGGAAGCCTATCCCTAGTCCTTTTGACTCATCTTGCCCACCTTCGCCCTCTTGGCCACCATCAGCTTGTTTTCTGTATTTATGAGTCTGTTTATGCTTTTTGTTTGTTTGACTTTTTTTTTTAGAATCCACACATAAATGAAATTATGAAGTCTTTCTGTTTGATTTATTTTGCTTACAATACCCTCT
>PITA01017598.1:0-42838 GCA_004023965.1 Spilogale gracilis | reverse complement strand
ATTTGTTTCTACCTTTTTGCCGATGTTCTTTGTCTCTCGTGGCGGTCCAGAAGTGGGAAATATCACATTTCAGGCTGGTTTCATGGGTGTTCACGGTGGTCTTGTAGTGGTTTTTTTGTTGGAATTCAGCTCTCTTCAGGGAACTCCCTGAAATGCGGTCACCTGGCCTTCCGCCATCTTGACCCTCTTAAATATTTCTCAAAGGCCTGTGATGATCAAACTAGTGTTCTGTAGAATGTTACATACGCTCTACATATTCTTCTTCTTGCTCATATGAAAAGCATTATCTTTAAGTGCTGGGAAAAACATGAAGTAAAAGAACATGCCCAGCTAATTAAATAAACAAATGTAAATCAATCGTTTTGGTAAATAGAAAAAACCTATTTTCACATAGATGTGATTTCCAAAATATGGAAACAATAAAAGCCTAAACATTTTACACTGTGGAGACATTTCATGCAATGAACAAAGAAGCAGGGAGAAAACTACCACTGATGAGAGAAGACAAGTGGAACACAAGACACGGAAGACACCAGAGACAAACAATTAGCACCCGGCTGACACTCTTACACCAGCTGCACATTTTAAGTAAGATGCTTTCATCCTACTTCACTTTGTTTGACAAGCCAAATTACACATAAGATATTTCACTTAGACAAGTACACTCCTTCTGCTGGGCTGTTAGGATCTGCAATTTATTTTCAGCTTGGGCATTTACTCCATAGGGGGAAATAATTTATGTACTAAGTCTTTTAAATCCTGAGCCATTAGCAGCATATTTATTAGAAGAGACTACCAAGGGGTCTGACTGTTCCATACACAAGATTTCCAGAGGTCTATGAAAACATGTGAACATGAAACAGCTCGGTCACTATTAACTTTACAGTGAGTGTACTGCTAGAGAAATTAATAAAAACTTTTATTAATATTTTATATTCATATCAGAAGCACCTGTTTGTTCAAAAAGCAAGAGGGGCACCTGGGTGACTCAGTTAAACCTTCAGTCTAGGTCATGATCTCAGGGTCACGAGATCGAGTCCCACTGATATCAGGCTCTGCACTCAGCAACAAGTCTGCCTGAGATTCACTCCTCCTCTCCCACTGCCCCTCCCCCACTCTTATGCACGTATACTCTCACTCAAATAAATAAATCTTTTAAAAGGGCCTTGTGTGCCAGGAATGACCTGAGAACAGAGAAACAGCTGTTTAAAGGGCCTGCAGACAGGGAAGGAATTATTCCCAAACATAAAGAAGCTATATGCTGTTGGACCAAAAAAAAAAAAAAATATATATATATATATATATCTCAATATATATCTCATTATGAAATATAACCTATAACTTTCAGTACTATACATCTTCTAAAATCTGCATTTAGTCTCCAAATTACAAATAAGTCATGTTCCACCAAGTTTATATATTTCAGTTGGCTTCTTGATACCCATTTAGTCATAAAACAGTATTAAAATAGTTATAAATCACAGTATCAGTGAATATAATATTACCACTTAACTGCTGTGACTTTATGGGGCACTGGGTACAGGAAAGGAGGAGAAAGAAAGCTTCCTTCCTCCTTCTGGGATGTAGGCCTAGCTGGGTCCAGAGTTTTGAAATAGGAAGTGTTTGACCTTGTCGTCCTGCCACCTCACTCACACTTGCACATCTCAAAACCTTAAACCTCAACCACCAGGAGCGGGTTTCTGCTCTGTGCCCCGGCGATGACCCTCCACACAGATCGGCCTTTCCTGACTGATAAGTGTTTCATCCTCTAAATATATTTACCTCACCTCCCTCCTCCCAATACCGCCCCCCTCAACCCCGTCCCAAGCTCCACCCCTCAGGATAGCTACTGCCAGCAGAGTCAAAAGAAAAGCCATCTTATCTTTTTATTACATTATTTTATTTTTTCAGTGTTCCAAGATTCATTGTTTATGCCCCACACCCAGGGAGGAAAGCCATCTTATTACTAATTCATACTAATGGTTAAAAACGCATCACCTTCCAGGACAAATCTCTTCCAGAAATATTTAAAGTTTTGAGAGAGGCTTTTTTTTTTTTTAAGATTTATTTATTTATTTGACAGAAACAGCTGAGAGAGGGAACACAAGCAGGGGGCGTGAGAGAGGGAGAAGCAGGCTTCCTGCCGAGCAGGGAGCCCGATGTGGGACTCGATCCCGGGTCTCTGGGATCATGACCTGAGCCGAAGGCAGTCGCTTAACCAACTGAGCCACCCAGGCGCCCCGAGAGAGGCTTACTCTTAAGCAGAATACATCTGTAACTGAGGTCATTTCCAGTGGTATAATAAATGAGGCAGAAAGGCAAAAGTAGTAAAGAGGAAATATGTGGGCAATGTGGCTTTCCCACAGGCTGAAAACTACCCCTCCTCTACTCTCCTTTCTACAGCTGCTTATTCTATTCTTTTAAACCCAACTTTTCTCTAAAATCTCTCACTTATTCAACAGTAGCTCAAATGTATAACAAACATAGCACCTACCTCAACAGGATGGTTGAAAAAAAAATAAGTTGGTCTACTGTTCAACACATGGAAAAGGAGCACATTGGCTCTAACTCAAGGTTTCTTCTTGGATTGAATCAAACGTTCAATCCCATTACAACAGAATGCCAGGGTGTCTTTTCTCCCTCACAAGACGATGTTCTATGCCAGATCATTTACAATAAGCATAGGTTGCTTTCTTTTTTGATCAAATATTCCCAAAGTAAAAGATATATTCAGGGACCACTTGAAAAAGGACAAACACCACATACAAAAATGGGAAATATATTTGACATTCCACTACCTAGTAAATAATAGATTAAAATAATGAGACAGCATTTTATGACTATTGATATTCTTTTTTAGGGTTTATTTATTTACTTGAAAGAGAGAGTCAGAGAGTGAGATGGAGAGAAAGCATAAGCAGGTAGAAGGGTAGAGAGAGAAGCAAGTTCCCTACTAAGCAGGGAGCCCAATTCAGGACTGGATCCCAAGACCCTAACTTAACCTACAGAGCCACCCAGGTGCCCGACTATTGATATTTTCAACCTCATATATTCAGGCTGAGGGATAGTAAGCCCTGACTCCTATCATGTTTTTGCCTACACTGTAACCTAGCCAAACCTCTTAGAAAAGAAATAGGCAATATTCATCAAGACCTACCAAAAAATATGGAAGTTTAAAGCCTTTGGTGATAGAAGTATGCTCCCGAGCATTCACCTTGAGAAAAGAGTTCAAAAACCAGAACAGGCTACATCCATGAATTTTACTTTATCATTATTTGAATAGGAAAAAAACAGAAAGAACTACAGACATAGCAATATGGCAACAATTAGATGAATTACGTTAAACCCACATGATGAATTATAATAATGACAATGAAGTCTAAAAAGGTTTTAAAAAGCTAGTATTTCTAAAATATTTGCAATAACATACAAATTTATAAAATGAGATGGATACACAGCTAGCTCTAACCTATGATTACATAAAAAAAAAACTTAACAGACATCAAGATCCTTTGACCTCAAGGAACTTAGTGAGTAATACAATGTTGACACACAGAAAAAAACACATAACTTCACATCTCTACACGATTTAATTTTCTAACACATAATGGGCATAAGTAAAGAAAGCGGTGCACAGGTCTTTTTAACAACAGCTTGGCTCCCTGCCCTTGCATCCGTCAGCTTTATAGCTGGAAGCACTAGATCTGAATCCAACCCTCTCTAATCAGAGAGAACATCTTTTGGCTGTAAATGTAAGCAGTTCAACCTGGGCAACTTCATGTCAATGCTAATGCAACCTTGGGCACTTCAATGCTCTGTTTCCTAGACCTAGCTCCAGCTCACCTGCCTCTTAATTAGGATCCTTCCCTAGGGGCCATGGACCAGTTCTCCCAGAGGCTGAAATCCTGTCCCCAGGTCCCAGGCCAGAAAACACAAAGTGCTTGTTCCCTGGCTCCCTTCCTCCTGTTCTCCCAGGACCTCCTGCCTGGTTCCGCTTCAATCCATCCAACAGGGCCTATTCATCAAGCAGGCCTATCTATGGACATTCCCCCATTATTCATCTAACAAATATTTATTGAGCATTTAGTCTAAGGTCCAATCACTAGTCTAGGTTCTAGGCATATGGCAGTGAACAAAATGGGCAAATGTATCAGCCATCCCAGAGCTTGGATTCTAACAGGTAGAATTTAGTAGGGGCATGTGTAATTCCCACCATCCCGGCACTCCTGCCCTTCAAAGTGGTCTTCAGATCTCAAAAGTCCAAAGTCTGGAGGCACTGGAGGACGTGAGAGCTACAGATTTTAATTCCCAACCTGTCGCTGAGTTCCTATAAAGCCTCAGGGGCAGAATGGAGGTAGTATGAAAAGAATGGAGAACAGAAACCATACCACAGGCTCAAAAGTGAGAACTCTGGTCGTGAATGCTGGATGTGCTCCATGTTAACTGGGTGACCCAAGAAAATCATTTAACCTCCCTGAGCTGCAATTCTCTAAGTTGTAAAAAAACAACTCTCTGTCCAGGATGTTGTAAAAACTAAATGAGATCAGTACTTAGCTAGCAAAGTGACTGGAACATTGAAGGTAGACAGCCCCTTCTTCCTAAATGAATACTTTTTAAATTCTATTTCTGCTATCATTTCTGGGTATTAATCAATTTTAACTTCTTGTCTTTTAGTCCTTCCTCTCTAAAATCACCTCCAATCAAAAAACATGACTCCTAGTCTCTTGACTGATGATGCATTTTACTCCTACTATGGATCAAAATTTCCCCTGTATCTCCTCTGTATTCTCCAGGGTTCTTCCTTTCCACAACCTCAGAATTTCATGAATAAAGAACAGACTAACACTACCACTGACTCCATATCCACCCTCAACACAGAATTTAAGCTCATCAGTTTAGGGTGGTGAGACTGAGGCATCCATCAATCCACTGCCTAACGAAGAAAACAGGGACCAACAAGAACTATCAGCAGGCCTCAAAGTATTTTTTTAAAAACCCTGAAACAAAAGTAAGCAAGTTTAAGGGGCTGAGATTATGAACTGAGGTATGAGTCTCAGTACAGGGACTAATGATGCTTCTGGCTTTTCAAATGTGCTGCATGGATATGTGCACAACTGTGGATGGTAACTGCCAAATTAACTGCCAAATATAACTGTCAAAATAAGTCGCCTTCACTGACTTCACTCCCCAGGGCTCTGTACTGCTTTATCATACACAACTCCCTCTTATTCCTCTCCTCCTTCTTGGTCTTTCCTTTCCTACTCTCTCCCTCTTGCCTTTTTGTCTATGCCTGCTCCTTTTTCATCTTCTTTCTAAACTGAGTTATATTATTCAGAGCCTCCCCACCCCCACCAATCACCAAGTTTATTCCAGTGGAACTTTTTCAAGACTGAAGAGACCACTAATATTTTTTAAGGACTTTGTTTTGTTTTCACAAATAATATAATGCTAAATCAAAACACACGGACACCCATTCGTGCATGCACACACACATACCAATGCTCACATACATCACATACTCATACTCCTTGGATAAACAACACTTCTTCTGTTGCATGATTATATATTCTTTCCTTTCTTATATCATCTCCCAACCCCATGTGTCAAAGCCTAGGCTTGACATGAAATAGAGATTATAAGATCAAATTACTGCTGAAGAATAAAAAGTGAGAAAACACATAAAAAAGCACAGTCAAGGAAAAAAAAAATCCCTTTTAATAGGCAATTAAATAACTCTATCCATCTTACTGATTAGCCTCTCCCTGACCCCAACTAGAGCTTAATTACAGAATATATGTTTCTCAATATCCTTTATCAAAGTGCCTTAAGTCTTACTCGTAACAGCTCAAAACTTTAAATACATGCCATCATCATGCTTAACTGCAATGAATCCATACACTAGACTACTCAGCATTTATAAAAAGGAACTAACTACTGGAATATGCAGGGACATAGATAAATCTCACAAATGCTCTGTTATGCCAAAGAAGTCAGCCTCAAAAGAACACATACTGTATGATTCTATTTATATAAAGTTCAATAACAGGCAAAACGAATCTGTTATAACAGAAATCATATCAGTGGTTGCCCAGAGTCAGAGGTGAGAGATTTATTAGGAAGAGGCTTGAGGTTATAAATTCTCAGTATCCTCATCTGGGTGTGGGCTAATAGGTATACACATTTGTTAAAACTTAGCAAACTGAACATGTAAACACTAGCCCACTAGAGGGGAAAAAAAAAAAATGAGAACTTTAGGCCCACACTAAGATTCACCAGAAGTCACTGGAAATCATTTACAAATTATGAAACAAATTTTTAAAATGAAAAATATAAATCCTACCTGACAGAACCCCAAATAAGAAAATAAAAGAAAATATATCAAAGGTTTTTATATAACCAAATTTCTATAATAGCATTCATAAAGTTAATTTTAAAACAACAGCTTTTGAAGAAATGTCAGTAATAGAGCTATATTCTATTTTCACAAAAAATGAATCATATAACCTGGGGAAAGACACATGTACACTTAAACTAGATGATAAGAAGCACATTAATTTTACTAACCTGACAATGGAATTAAGACACTGAAGTCCAAGAGGTAATAATATTATTTAAAGTTGTGGGTCAATAATACCAGGATTTATAAAACCTTTAGCTTATTTCAAACCAAATATGCCAGAAGCATAGATAATTCAACAACTCTAGGCTCCCACCACCTGAACGGGTTTGGAAAGCGGGACCCTGAACACCGGCAGCAAGCCTGACACAGATGTGCTTTGTCCCACATAGGGCTAAATGTAAACAATATAAGGCACAGGTCAAACGTGAAAAAAATCCACCTAATAAGGGCTTTGATGTATATCTAACTTTTTCCTGCTCAAATTACGACACTGCTATAATCAGGATGGAGTCATTTTTTTGCTCATCAAGATAAATTCCTCTTATATACCACATGAAGCTAAAATATCAATCACAAAATGACACAATGGTGGACATCTTCAAAGATTATATATTTTAGGAGCCCCTAGGTGGCTCAGTCAGTTAAGTATCTAACTCTCCATTTCAGTTCAAGACAAGATCTCAACATCCTGAGATCAAGTCCTCTATCAGGCTCCGGGCTCAGCAAAGTCTTCTTGTCCCTCTCCCTCTGCTCCTCCCACTTCACGTGCACGCACTCTCTCTCTCTCTCTCTCTCACTTTCTGGAATAAATAAATTAAATCTTTTTAAAAAAAATTATATAGTTTAATAATATAAAGTCACAATTACCTTAGTTATTAATATTTCTTAAGAACCTAGCTTTTCTGTAAACAAAAACTTACACACTTCAAGTCTGATGCCCAAGTTTTATAACATGTTTTCATGATAAACCCTCTAGATTTTTCTCAAACTAACTGACCTCCAATGGCCTCTTCCATACTAAATTTTAAATAAGTTTTCATTTACTCCATACTTTTAACTTATACGAGTAAAACATAATTTAACTGGCATGACATATTCTAGATGGTCAAGTATTTTGATTAAAATTATGGGGATTACCAAATTCAGACTTAAAATATAATAAAATACAATTAAAAATAATTTTCAAATTTACAGTAATTATTAATATGAAAGAAATTACCACTTTGTGCCTCTGGATAGTGATAAACTAAAATTATCATTATTCTGGTAAAGTGATAAAATACTAGTTTAACAATTTTCTGAGTATTAGAATGTCAGATAAAATCATTTCAATAATAAGATTTCCCACTACTAACACAGAAACAACCACTAATCATGAAAGTTTGATTCAACACATTTTTACATATTTTTTTTAAAGTTTTAATTTGCCAAACTCTTTTAGTCACAAAGAACTTACCTTCTAACTCATAAGAGAAACAGAACATGAAAATGGAAAAACAATAAGGCTTCCAAAACCTGTGCTTGAAAAACAGTACATTTTCTGGAACCACTGGCTGTCAAACCAATGGCAGCAGGTGTTACAAAATGATATTGTGATCACCACGGAGTGCTGTCTCCACACTAACCCAAATACCCAAGACCTTGGGCTGGAGAGAAATCCACAGCAAATTAACATTCTCTTTTGGTCACAAATACACATCCAGATTCAGAATATAAAAAAATGAAGGCAAGGTTACATGAGCCTTTTTTTTTTTTTTTTTTTACCCAGTGATCCCAAACAATACCAGTGGGTTCTTCTTCTTCCTCGTGCACCCAAGACTTTTTATTGCTGCACTTTTCTTATTTCTGTTCAATATTTATAGAGGACTTTAATATTTTTATAAGCTTTAATTTATATTTCATGTATTGCATATACCACAGCATTTCTGCGAGGTGCCAAAGCATTATCAGCTTTATTTATAATAGTTAAAAACAAAAAGATTAGTGTCTTACTCAAGGCCATTCTTGAAGTCAATGGGTAAATTCAAGATTTGAGCTCTGAATTCTAATCCAATAATTAGCCAGAGTCCAGCAGCCCATGAAAGTTTTCTAGCAGAGAGCCAATCTCAGGGGGCTCCTTATTATTTTCTGAGTTGTTCAACAGTAAGTAACTTAAATATACAGTATTGTATACTTGATTTAAATGATTTCATTTAAATCAAAAACATTTACAAAACTGCTCAGTAGACATTTTTGCTCAACCTAAAGATAAGCCTGCTACTGAACTCCTTTGGTACATGAGCAACTTCTATTTGTGTGGCTGAGAATGGAAATCATTCAGTCAAGGTAACTAAAGGGTAGATCTGGAATATGATTGTAATTAAGGTTAAAGCATAACCAAGCACATTGTTACAGTCTCTGTCAGAAGAAATCATTTTTAACAGAAGAGCAAAATAGTTCTTATTATTCAATCTCTATATGGAGACAGATGAGAATTCAAAATACTGGGGCCCTACCCTCTAAGAATCCTGGCCTCAATGAGCCACAATGGCTGGTAGACTTCTTTAGAGCCTCAAGAGCCTAGAGATAGAAAAGACAACTACCAGATAATAAAATGTTCAGAAATGAGTCATCCAGAAAGAAATTACTTGTCAGTTTTTCTGGGTACCACACAGGAGAGAGAGGCATTGGATCTGAGGGCACTCGATCAATTTCCTGGTCACTAGAGATGTGTTTTGCAGTAGAGTGACAGTCCATTAGGGCCCTCCCTAATCCATTTGAAGTAACCTCCCTTCTCTATGATTTCATGCTCACCAAACAATCCTCTGATTAGAAGACCTGGGTCTTGGGAATGATGCACATTGGATAATGTACACACATCTATCCAGTCACTAGCAACACCTATTACCCTGTAGAGTAACAGACTGTAAAGGCTCTTAGGATGAGGGCCTTATTTGTCTGTCTTGATACTGCATCACCAATAGCTGGCACACTGCCTGGCAGAAAACAGATATAGATAAAATAGATGCTCCATAATTTTTTAAAAGATTTTATTTATTTATTTGACAGACAGAAACACAGCCAGAGAGGGAACCCAAGCAGGGGGAGTGAGAGAGGGAGCTCGATCCTGGGTCTCCAGGATCATGACCTGAGCTGAAGGCAGATGCTTAACGACTGAACCACCCAGGCACCCCAATGCTCCATAATTTTTTAATGAATTACCACTGAAAACCAGAATTCATAAGGATCAACATGGGCAATGGAAAAATGGGCAAGCTCAATATCTTTAGAAGTAAGAAAGGGGGGCGCCTGGGTGGCTCAGAGGGTTAAAGCCTCTGCCTTCAGCTCGGGTCATGATCTGAGGGTCCTGGGATCGAAACCCGCATCGGGCTCTCTGCTTGGCAGGGAGCCTGCTTCTTCCTCTCTCTGCCTGCCTGCCTTTCTGTCTACTTGTGATCTCTCTGTCAAATAAATAAATAAAAATCTTAAAAAAAAAAAAGTAAGAAAGAGAAGGAGTAAGCCACGTACAAAGCAGTGAAATGGTTATTAATCCTTACCTGATCTATCCTCATCTAGCTGAAGATGTTAAAAGCTTTAGATCTTCAAGTTCAGTCCAATTCAGTCCTAAACTAATCGTGACCAAGACTGAAGTTTATTAGGTGCCCAACCAGTGTTTCTAGTCTGTCATTAATCTTGCTGCCTTAAATGTGGTATGCTCCCCAAAGCATCCTCAGGCTTACCAAGCCATACTGTGAGCCCTAAAGCCTTACCCGACTGAGCATGGCCTCAGATTCTGGATTTGCTGTCCACAATCCCAACTTTACATAGCTATGGTATTACAACTGCCTAGTGCTTACCAAGTGTCTTTCCCGACAAGCGAGCTCAGGGCTGTGGACTTGACTCACTGTTCAACTCAAGGCAGCTTCTCCTGGATCAAAGACACTGCCTTGCCTAACAACAGGTACACCACCACTGCCACCGCCACCACCATGAGACTTCCTGCTACCATGCCTCCTGAAGCCCCTCATTCAGACCTGAATCTGTCACTCATCCTGGAGCACTTTCATTCAGATTACATGCTGCCCTCAATGTAAAAACTTATTGGGGGACCTGGGTGGCTCAGTCAGTTAAGCCTCTGCCTTTGGCTCAGGTCATGATCTCATGCCTGCTTCTCCCTCTACCTCTCCCACTCCCCCTGCTTGTGCTCCCTCTCTGTCAAATACGTAAATAAAATCTCTTAAAAATAAATAAATAAAAATTAAAAATAAATTAAAAAATATTTATTGAGTGCTTTCTCTCCTAGATTAGTGCCCCTATTCTTGGTCCTACTCATTTCTGGCCCAAGCTTCAATCCCAACTATGCTTTTAGTGAGGACCCAGCACGTCTCACCTGTACATAAACCAGTTATCTAATGAACGATGTTTCACAAGCTCCTATGTATGAAGAACAGAATTTATCCCCCCTATTTGAGACACGAAAGTAAAGCTCAGAGAAGTTAAGAACTTTGGACAAAGTCCCATGGTATTTCAATAGCATAGCCAACATCTATACTCTATTTACTATGCTCTGTTTCTTGTTCATTTTCAGTAGCATCAGACCAAATAAAGGACTGAAGACTTAGCAGAAGAAAACTTAGTCTGCTTAAGTGACAGGGTGTCTTTGATATCCACTGTAAAATAAATATCCATCGAACAGGAATCACATTTCAGTATTTTATCTACACAATGCAGAAATACACACAGCAAAAGCGCTGGTTTACCGACCTCTGCTTCACCTGCTCACATGACTAACCAACTCTCCCATGTCCCCTGTAGTAATACACTTGCACAATTCTGCCCCTCCAGCTGAGTTGCATTTTACCAATGCATACATTTTGGTTTCACCCTCAAATTATACATGGAGGAAGGAAAAAGAAATTGTGTAATTCAAAGATGACTCTGCACTGAGATTTCTTTTCGAGTGTCTCAGCTCTTGCTACACTTTTTTAAAAACTAGAAAATTAGAGTTGATCCATCATTATAAAGTCATGTGTGCAAAAAAGTATATGGCTCTCCAACCATACTAATTTTACCACAAAACACTGGCATACAATTGTACAGTTGCATGCTATAGGTTAAAATATTTGGGGTATACATGTATTCTTATCTGATAGCTCTCCACTTTAACAGCCTTTTGTTGATAAAGTGGTCAACCATGTCAATAGGTCTCCTACTGTGGATGCCCCTTCCCTCTGATGCCTTCTTTTTAGGAATGCCTCACCAGTAAAACATTATACAGTATACTGCTAACACCTCTGGTCTGAATCAAACAAAAATAACCAGCCCTACACAACCAACAAATGGACACAATATGTTGACTCTTCTACTGTACTGAGAGTGTATAAAACAGTCTGGTGTGTTTACTGCCAAAAATTACTTTTAACTTTCTTGAAATTAAACTCTGTTCCTTTTCTAAAAGGATGAGATTTTTCTATCCCAAATAATTTCAATTCATGCAACATATAAATTTTCTGAACTGTTTAAAACCTAACCATTCAGGGGCGCCTGGGTGGCTCAGTTGGTTGAGCGACTGTCTTCGGCTCAGGTCATGATCCCGGAGACCCGGGATCGAGTCCCACATCGGGCTCCCTGCTCGTCGGGAAGCCTGCTTCTCCCTCTCTCACTCCCCCTGCTTGTGTTCCCTCTCTGGCTGTGTTTCTCTCTGTCAAATAAATAAAATCTTTAAAAAAAAAAAAAAAAAAAAAAAAAAAAAAAAAAAAAAAAAAAAAAAAAAAAAAAAAAAAAAAAAAAGAAAGACACAAGAGGCAATGTTTTAAAAAAAAAAAAAAAAAAAAACCTAACCATTCACAATTATCAGATGCTTCTTAAATACTTCTGAAATGAGAGAAGTTTTAATGTAGACAGGACTTGTAGATGAACACTCATCATATTAATTTGGAAATAACAGTACTTACATTGGCACTGTCTATTAAGATTCTTACTTTTGTTTTTCACACGTACATCAAGTGAAAAACACTCTTAGCTACTTTTAGCAAGCCAAAGCAAAGCCTAAAAGCTGAGAAGTCAAAATGTATGTAACAAAACCACAAATAAGCAATGAAGTCAATGTTTTGAAAAATTCAAGTTGCTTTAGGATTCTCCAAAAATGTTGATCGACAAATCAAATGAAGAAGAGTTAAACCTCCAATAATTTTTAGATAATGAAAAAAATATTTTTGGTTATAAAGGTATTTTAATTTTCAAGTTTATTAACTCTCTTTTTAATCAACACTAGTTAATGACACTTAACAGCTACTGTGTGATACTGAACTAATTGTTTAGCCTTCTTGGGCTTAACTGCAAAATGGAGTATACCTATCTACTAAGTGAGGAATATCAAATGAGACATGTAAAATGCCTAGCACATAGCTGAAAAAAAACTCATGTAAAAACCCTTCATACACACACACATACAGCTAGGTATTCTTAACAGTGGGAGAGTAAGGGGGTAAGGACAAAGTATATGAATTCTGTAAAAGTGTATGCAGGGGGCACCTGGGTGGCTCAGTTGTTAAGCGTCTGCCTTCGGCTCAGGTCATGATCCCGGAGTCCCAGGATGGAGCCCCGCATCGGGCTCCCTGCTCAGCAGGAAGCCTGCTTCTCCCTCTCT
The DNA here is from genome assembly GCA_004023965.1 of Spilogale gracilis. Lineage (NCBI taxonomy): Eukaryota > Metazoa > Chordata > Mammalia > Carnivora > Mephitidae > Spilogale > Spilogale gracilis. The sequence continues at coordinate 29,810 of PITA01017598.1, read as the reverse complement.
CATTCCCCCTGCTTGTGTTCCCTCTCTGGCTGTGTTTCTCTCTGTCAAACAAATATATAAAATCTTTTTAAAAATAAAGTAATTAAATAAATAAAAGTGTATGCAAAGCTCTGCATAAATGGCTATGTGCACTTTACTTGGGAAAGGGTCCATAGTTTTTCATCATTCTCAAAGGAATCCATGATGCCCCCAAATTTAAACAGAGTGTGTGTGTGTGTGTGTGTGTGTGTGTGTGTGTGTGTGTGTGTTTTAAAAGAGCTGGAGCAAGCGGTAGGGGAGGAAGAGGGAGACAGAATCTTCAGCAGGCTCCACACCCAGTGCAGAGCTTTATGTGAGGCTCGATCTCACAACCCCGAGATCATGACCTGAACTGAAACCAAGAGTCAAATAGTTAACCGAAAGAGCCACCAAGGTGCCCCATGATGCCCCCAAATTTAAAAAAACTACTTTATAATAACCTCTGACTTTATTTTCTCTGTTTCCAGATATATAGTGTTCACAAAATTTGACTGGAAACTGTAGAAACAAGTTATATTTAAATTACTCAACAGCAACAACAAGTTGAATTATAAGCATGATTGTGGTAAGATATATATTCTCCTTTTATTTCTCCTTTAAAAAAAATATACAAAGAAATTCATTCGGCTCAAATTATTCCCCAATCTTGCGATAAATAAAAGCAAATATCTAAACTCAAAACCAAACTTTAAAAACCTAAACCAAAGGGCGCCTGGGTGGCTCAGTTGGTTAAGCAACTGCTTTCGGCTCAGGTCATGATCCTGGAGACACGGGATCAAGCCCCACATCAGGCTGCCTGCTTGGCGGGAGGCCTGCTTCTCCCTCTCTTAGTCCCCCTGCTTGTGTTCCCTCTCTGGCTGTGTTTCTCTCTGTCAAATAAATAAATAAAATTTAAAAAAAAAAAAAAAAAAAAAAAAAAAAAAAAAAAAAAAAAAAAAAAAAAAAAAAAAAAAAAAAAAAAAAAGCCTAAACCAAAAAAGTGATATATAAAAAAAAAGAAAAAAAAGCAATCAGGGAAACCCTAAAGAGCCAAGAATTAAAGTCTCATTACTTGTAACACTATAATAATTACTCGTTTTACAGAGTTAATGCTTCAAATTGATTCATTCCCTCATTCTGACTCAAAGTTCAACCTTAACTTCAAACAGCTGTTATGTATATATATATTTTTTTAATTTATGGAATAAAAGACTATCTGGTACCACAGAAGGGGCCTTAAACTAGGAATCAGGAAAACCAGGATTATGGTCCTATTCTGGCACCAAATTACTAAGACAGCTGGGCCTCAACATTCTATGGTACCATGCTTCTACATCAAAACATGCAATTCCAAAGTAAAACACTAAGATACCCTCTATCATAAAATTTTATTTTATTATTTATTACTAAAACACAAACTTACTAAAAGAGGGTTACCTGACTCAAGATTTGACTCTAATTCTAATAAGAAAATATACCTACAACAACAAACGTTTGAACTACAGAAAGTTCTATCCCGTGTCAACTCTCTCAGATCAGATATACTCAGAGCAGGCTCCCAGTTGGGGCCATTTAAAATTTTAGTTTAATTTTATTAAGTTATTAGCTTAACTTAATTTAGCTTAACTTTAACACCACGTATCTCTACCACACCACTCCCTTCCCTAAGGTGAACAGTGCTTATAAGGAAGATCTAACAAAGTATACCTAGATAAAAATGAACAAAACAGAGGGGAGAGCAGTTTTACATCTCTTGGTAGGTAAACCCTTATTGTATATTTCCCTGAAAAATACTTGTTATGGAAAAGGCAATTTACTTTAATCAATTTTATTTCCAAACTGCCTTTCCTGAAATAAGTATTTTTCAATGGAACATAAATGAGACTATGCATACCAAGGTATCCCTATGCTCTCTTCCTCTACTCCCACCCCAAAAATAAAAACTATAGGAATATTAAGCATTTGGTAAGTCTGCAAAATACAATTCTTTGAATATATTCCTGTAGGAGCTGAACATACACACCAAAGGCAAATCAACATGGCAAGAGGTTTTCTGAAAGGCTGTGATGACTAATATTTCAGGACTGGAACGTGATAGTTATTAAAAGAAACATGAGAGGCGTTCTCCCAATTCCTCATAGGCCAATGTCTCCACCGCAAGAACTACTAGAAGCAGCATTGAGGGCTGAATTCGCACAGTCTATTCTCTTAGGCCTAAAACATCTTTTGCAAATTTCCCCCATGTCACATATTATGCCAATCAGCAATTCATTGGTTGAAGGTCAGATACAGGGCATAATGAGGCCCATGAACTCAAATGAATTTTTTAAAAAGGGCAAAAAGAAAACCAAGATAGCACCTTTTTGAAAACAATGCCCCAAAATCCAGAAACTAGCATAATCATACAGAAAAAAATCAGATTGTGATGACATGCTTGTACTGTTACCTCACATGTACCACTTTCCTCCAGGTTAAAAAAAAAGTTCACACAGCAGTTGATTCACACCATTATACACAATTTTAATATCAACCAAGGTTGTTTCATATGCTTTACCTCGTGAACTGGATTTCCAAGCAAAGACAAATGAGGCCACCTGGGAAAGATCACCAGAAGGCTTCACCACTGCCAATATTTCAGATTTAATAACAGCGTGTCTTAACAAGTTAATGTCCAAAGATTTCAGTCTTCGAACTCAAAAAGTTTGTAACATATTTTAACTAATTACAAAGGACAAAAGATTGAGCCCACACTTTCCTATCTGAGCATTATTTCTTAAGAAGTTAGCCCTAATTCTTTTTGTTGTCCTCAAAACACAGTTTACCTGTTGGAAGGAGTATAAATAAATATAAACTTTCAGTTGGCAATTTGGCATATCTATCAAAAATTAAAACATGCGGGTACCCTTTGATCCACCAATTTACATTTCAGAAATCTATTCTACAAAGTTTCAGATGTAAATATAAAAATGTTCATTCACTGCAGTACTTTTATAAAGGTGGAAAAATCCTATATGCTGATTAACATATGGGATGCCAGGCAAAGAAGGGCCTGGGCCCACAGATATTGATTTGTAAAGAACTTCAAGATATTTTGCACAGTGAAAAAAGCAAGTTTCAGAATAACAGGCATAGTAAAAATATACCTTTATCAGGAAAACTGTGCATGGGTATGGGTGAGGGCATGAGTATACATAATTGCATAGAAAATGGTGTGGAAGGATTCACACCCAGTAGATAGCAGAAGCTACCCTCTGGGGCAGGAGAACAGATGTATGGGTTGGGGTGGGCAAGAAAGTAAGGGCAGTTTAAAAGAGGCACTTTTACCTTCTAGACTATATACTATATACCATACACACACACACACACACACACGTATTATTCATTTACATCATGTATGTAACATTTGTTCTTTAAATAAAGTAAGAAAATGCAATGTCAAATTTTAGCTAAATTCTAGAATTACAGAAGATTGCTGTAATAGTAAAAGAAGTAAAGACTGTTGATAGTCAAAACATCCTTTGTAGATTTTAACTGTAAGGGAAAAGAGAAATGTGGGCAGCCTCAATAAGTAATTTTAAATGAGTATGACAGCGTTTTCACAAACAAGTGTCATTCAGAGAACTGAAAGATTCAAAGTTGAAAGATTCAAATATAAAAGATATTAAAATCAGAAACATCATTAGAAAGATGTAACCATTCCAAATGTCCCTTAGAAATTCAGTTTTAACAATGAATTCCATTACTTTGGTACAAAAAGTATCCTGTGGTGTGGGTATGCTCTTTTGATTTAAAAAACTGGCGTGTATGAAGAGCTGAATGGTATGAGGGATTTACTCTCACCTGTACATTTTCTTCTGTAACCTGAATTTCTGCAGTGTAAACATAATCGATCAGCATTCTCAGGGTCCAGCCATCTACCTCTTTTATTCGAACTCTCTTTGCTCGGCTCTCACTCATCTCACCTAAAACACAAAGGAGAAAGAATGATGCTACAGCAAGCCACTGCTGTGAAAATACCAATGCCATTTTCTTGCAACTTGCTATATTTCACAGGCGACACTATCAGCAACTTTTGGCAGACCTAGAACATTCCATTACCTCCCCTTGCAGCTTACCTGAGCAAACCAGAGAATGTACTTCTGTTACCCACTTGTACCTGAAAATCACATCAAAACAGTGAACGTGCCATGTGCCCGACTGTAATACCTTTGGAATTATTAGGTTCAGTATCTGATGCTGTCCATGCTTTTTTTTGGTCCATGCTTGTGGGCAGCTCGTTTTCTTTTTGGATTTCTATTCATGACTAGAAAAGTCACAATATTACCCCTTTTCACTAGTAGCAATGAGCACTTGCTAAAAAGGACTCACTTGGTCAACGCAACAGTGACTGCCAGGGGCATGAGTGGCCTGCAGTGGACAAAGAGGCTCTGTGCCCAGAGACAACAAACCCTCATGCAGGGAACAATTAGGACACAAACTACAGAAGCTGCTGAGGGAATGCAAGACAAAAGAGGGATCACAAAAGGGCCAGTCAATGCCAAGGGCTTGTTACAGAGATCTTCTAGCCCAAGTTGTGCTCCTCTTTGTGTCATCTGTGGTAACTTCATCCACAAGCCTAAGTTACTTCCATGTCAGCCCTTCTTACTAAAGCCAGATAGCCCTCTATCTCACTGCCTGCTAAAAAGTGCTATAAGACCTCTCTCCTTGAGCGCCTGGGTGGCTCAGTGGGTTCAGTCTCTGCCTTCAGCTCAGGTCATAATCTCAGGGTCCTGGGATGGAGGCCCGCATCGGGCTCTCTGCTCAGCAGGGAGCCTGCTTCCTCCTCTCTCTCTGCCTACTTGTGAGTTCTCTCTCTGTCAAATAAATAAATAAAATCTTAAAAAAAAAAATCTCTCTCCTTTACTCACTGAACTAATGGAACATTCAAGGATCAAAGATAAGATCCTCTTTTGTTGAAAGAAACAGGAAAGCAGAAAAAAGAAGGGAACTTAGGGAGAGAAAGCAGCAGATTTGAGCACACATGTGTGGACGACATAAAATGACCGAAGACATAGGGAAACATAAACTGTCAAATGCTTGGCAAAGAGACTTCAACTTAAAATGATGAGGGAAGAGGCGCCTGGGTGGCTCAGTTGTTAAGCGCCTGCCTTCGGCTCAAGTCATGATCCAAGGGTCCTGGGATGGAGCCCCGCATCGGGTTCCCTGTTCAGCAGGAAGCCTGTTTCTCTCTTTCCCATTCTTCGTGTTCCCTCTCTCACTGTGTCTCTGTCAAATAAATAAATAAAATCTTTAAAATGATGAGGGCAGTTTAAAAATTATGTTGAGTGCATGAGACACCTAGCACAAGGGTCTGGTTCCATTAGGTTACAAAGATAAAAGAAGCAACATCAAAACGATGCGGCTACCCCTCACCTTGACCTTAATCCAGCATCTGTCAGAAAAACAAGATAATAATCTCAGGATTTCCTGGAAGTTCATTTCTTTTTTAGCCATGGCACACTGTCAGCAATCATAAACTAAAAGCCTACAGGAATCTGTAATTATACAAAATTCCTTTGTAAACACAAACCCTGAGAGGACAGAAATAAGAACAGTGATGTACATTTAACTGCATACTTCCCTAGAGATTATTTCTGACAAAATCTCCTAAGAGCTAAAAGATCTCAAAAGTATCCTGCCACCTCCCGGGGAGGGGTGCAGGGACATCCACCAGTATTACAACGGAAAGGAGATAGTTAATGGAAAGAGGTATATATGCCTATGCAGCAGGAAGACAGAGGACTGGGTTATGTGTGTGTTGCCTCAGCACATTTTTTACCCTCTAAAAAAGTGAGGAAAAAGGAAAGGCTGAGAAATACAGAAATATAATTCTTCATTTGCATATAAGGCATATTCCTCTAGCCTACTCTCTCAGTATCTTACAGACAGATGGGATTTGTATCATCCCAAGGTTCTTTTGTGTCTAATGTGAAGACACTTGGAACTGTAGACTTGGACTTTAGACAAAGGCCACATCTAATTCACCCATAGAGCTGTGCTGATGTATAAAGTCCTGCAGGGCCTGGGGCCACACAAGTATATAGCCATGTACTCAGTTCTCAACGAGTGAATTCAGCTCTCAGGACTTCAGCATGACGCACCTTAGACAAAAACAAGTCTGAATTTGGGACACCTGGGTGGCTCAGTTGGTTACGCATCTGCCTTCAGCTCAGGGCATGATCCCACAGTCCTGGGACTGAGCCCCATATTGGGCTCCCTGCTCAGTGGGAAGTCTGCTTTTCCCTCTCACATTCCCCTTGCTTGTGTTTCCTCCCTTGCTGTCTCTCTCTCTGTCAAATAAATTTTTTTAAAAATCTTAAAAAAAATTCTGACTTTAATTTACATATTTAAGTGAAAAATCAGTTCTATGACAAGCAGTTTTTAATATTATAGTTTTTAAGGTATCACTATAAGACACACTTTGCTAATTCATATACTCCATATGTGTCATTTTTTGTTAAGATTTTATTTCTTCAATTGACAGTGAGAAAGCAAAAGCAGGAAGAGGAGCAGAGGGAGAAGGAGAAGCAGGTTCTCCCTGACCAGGGAGCCTGATGTGGGGACTTGATCCCAGGTCCCTGGGATCATGACCTGAACCAAAGGCAGACACTTAACTGACTGAGCCACCCAGGTGCCCCACCATATGTGTCATTTTTAATATGAATTCTTCTTTCCCCCAGAAAACTGTATCTGCTTTCAACAAATTCAATTTCTATCACATGCTACTTTAAAAATGTTTTAATCTTGGAGCACCTGGGTGGCCCAGTCGTTAAGCATCTGCCTGCAGCTCAGGTCCTGATCCCAGAGTCCTGGGATAGAGCCCCACATCAGGATTCCTGCTCAGCGGGCAGCCTGCTTCTCCCTCTCCACTACTTATGCTCTCTTACACCTCTCTCTCTCTCAAATAAATGAATAAAATTTTTTAAAAAAATGTTTTAATCTTTATGTTTCATATTAATCTACAAGAACAATAACAAACAGCTTGCCATAGATTTCATTAATAGTTTAAAAATTCCAGTAAATACTAAGAATTAAAACACATACTAAAGAGAGTTGTACGGACACCTGGGTGGCTCAGTCAGTTAAGCATCTGCCTTCAGCTCAGGTCATGATCCCAGGGTCTCCCACATTGGGTTCCTTGCGCTGCAGGGAGTCTCCCTCTCCTTCTGTCTGGAGTTCCTCTGCTTCTGCTCTCTCTCTCACACAAATAAATAAAATCTTTCTAAAAAATTATAAAAAATAAAAATAAAAAGAGTTGTAAAAGCTATTTAGATCTAATTCTAGTTGTTACATATTACCTGAGATACTGCCCTTTGCTATTTATAGAGGAAATCTTTAAGTTTTGTGAGATTTATTTTTAATAATGCCTTTTTAAAAAAATATTCAATGATACTATACAGTTTATTTGCATTATTTTTAACTTCACAAAGTCTGTCTCCAGATTAGGGTGTTCTGTTCTATATCTTGATCATGCAGACCTGTGAAGCTCTAAGAGGATATCTGCACAGATATCATCACTAAAATCCTGAGAGGCATTTTTGACTCTCCCCTCTTCCTTACCCACCCATCCCATCATTCACAAAACTTTCAGAATGAACCTCAGAGCGATCTCAAATCGATGCCCCCTCTCCTCTCCATCCCTTCTGCCACTGTGTTACTGGGGTCCTACAACATCTTGCCAACACCAGCCCAGCAACCTCCTAATTCTTTCCTTGCCCCCAGTATGACTCCAAAGATCTGACCATGGTGCTCAAAAGCCTCCAGCTGCTCCTAGTGCAGGCATGTGAGCTCCATCCATATCCGTCCCTGCTTCACTATCCAGCTTTCTCTCTCACACACTTCTAGCCTTAAAACATATCCAGAAGAAACTTCCTGTAGTTTTCCACATGCAGTGAACAATTTCCTGCTTTGCTGCTTTTATCAGCTTTGTCCCCTTTGTCTCCCCATGCTCTCATTCCCCAGGCTAATCTCCATTCTTCAAGAGTCATCTGGACCCTCTCTCCAGGTAGGCTTACCTATTGGTGGCCCAAAGCTGGGTTAGGCTCTCACCCTGGGTACACCTGGGTACCTCCTGCAAATCTACTCTGTCCTAAAAATACTTAGCTCTCCCTACTGGATCCTTGAGCTCCCTGAGAGTAACATGTCTTTCTCTTCTTATCTCTGTATCTCACAACACCTGACCTATACCCATAGATACCCAATAAATTTCGGCTGGATAAATGAATGACTAGAAGAATAAAAAGTGAAATATGTGCCATTCTAAAATGTAGCATCTTTACTCAACATATTTAACACCTGAATTATATTTAACAGTTCTGAACATGGGTTTCTAGCTAGGAAGGATTTTAGACAACATTCATTCAACATCCACTATATATTCCAGGCCAAGCTAAGTACTTCACTAGTGAACACTGCACCATCTACTCTGAGTAAAAAATGAAGTCCTCCAAATTGTAAAAGTTTATGGACATATTTGGGGACAGAAACATTTCCATCTCAAAGACCTAACCCAGCACAAACTAGTGACTTTATTTATGCACTCTAAATAAGGTTAAGACAGCAAACCCTAAGACCCATTTCAATGCAAAAATCTTCATGTAATAAATTTTATTCCATTACACTTTAGGCTCATTTGTAATCTAATTATTACTGACCCTTGTGTGTCGTTAGTCCTAGGTTACAAAGAAGCTACTGACACACAGGTATTTTCATTCTGGCAAGCTGACCAGGTGCCCCTGGCAGCCATTCTCTGTGATGGTCATGGTACAGAATTCCTCAATCCTACCATTAATCTGAGGCAAACACTGTAACTGTATTTCCCTGCCAGTTTTGGTCTAGTCTGAGTAACTTCTGGAAAAGGTCTACTAGACCCTAAAAGGGAGAAAAAAAACAAAAAGCACAGCCTCCCTCTCCTTCCTTGAGATGTTGGGTCCACTCTGATAGGCATCTTGCATTCACAAGGGGAAGCAACCTTGGGATAACATTTTTACTGCAAACAGCAGGGCAGAGAGAGAAGAGAGTGTAGCCCTCATGAAATTCTCAAGCTGCAGATCTGACCATGCCTGGTGTCCAGCCTTCTTCCCAGTTATGAAAGAATACATTTCCTTACTATTTAAGCCAGTTTAGGTGGAGTTTCTGTCATGTACAGACTAAAGCATCCTAACTTAGGCTCTCTATGCACAGCACCCTATTTAATTTTCTTCACAGCGGTCACTGATATCAGAAATTATCTCTTCTTTGCATTTACTCTCTCACCTTTCCTCCTCTTCCAAAGAGAATCATGAGAACAGGAACTTACCTATCTTGTTCATCTCTAAAGTCCTCAAACCTAGGATCTAGCCCACAGAAGATGCTCAATAAATATCCTTTGATGAATGAAAGCATGAATCTTAGACAATTACAACCATCAAACAACTTTTTAAAAATCTCACTTCCTAATCATGCAAATAATAATCTACCTTTTCCTATTCTAACTTACTGAATCATGTTCAGTGTGACAAAAGAAATCATCAAAAAACACAAAACAAAGGAGTAAAAATAAAAATTCAGTATTTCCCACTAGATGTCAGATATTTTAGCCTGTGGCATTAATTAGCCTCAAATGTATCTGTGTAAGAGAAATAGCATTTTAAATGCCACATTTGTAACACGTAATTTAAAAGTACAAGAACCCTTATCTGATATAAGCTTTTTCAAGTAACAGTTAAACCATCCGGCCTTGCTCTAAATAGGCCCATACTTCACAGAGTAAAAACCTGTGAATATATCACAGAATTACTTTTCACCTCCCTTCTCTACCCAAATGGAATTAGGATGAGTAACAGAATTCTTTTTTAGGCTCTATAATATGAATGAAAAATTCCCCTACAATTTATGGTAGATTTAAAAATAAGGGCCAATGAAGGGGCAGGGATAGGGTTGCTGGGTTATGGCAAAAAAAAAATAAGGGCCAAAAAAGGACATCTGCATATTCCCCATTTCCTAACAGGCAGTCACAGGAAAGAAAACAAAAGAAGAGTAGGTAATACCCTGTGCCACTGCAAACACTTCTTGTTACCCACAAAGCAGAAGAAAATGAATATACATAATGTATGATGCAATGGATGCATGCAAAGGTCTACTGGTTGGCTTCACTATATTTTTTTATAATAAAGTTTAACAGGGCTTAAGGAGGAAGGAAGGAAGGAAGGACGGAAGGAGAGAGAGAGAGAGAAAGAAAGGAGAAAAAGAAATAATGGACTCATATTCTAGCAAACCATGAGTAAATGTATGTACACTAAACCACCTAGACCAAATCTCCTTATCTTCCTTACCTAATCTCTGACAAATGATGCACCATTCAGCGGATTCAAGAGCAGAAAAGGTACAGATTGCCAGAAAGGTGACTAGCATCTACTGCTAAAGAACCATAGAAGTCAGGGCACCTGGGTGGCTCAGTTGGTTAAGCGACTGCCTTCGGCTCAGGTCATGATCCCGGAGAACCGGGATCGAGCCCCACATCGGGCTCCCTGCTCGGCAGGAGGCCTGCTTCTCCCTCTCTCACTCCCCCTGCTTGTGTTCCCTCTCTGGCTATGTTTCTCTCTGTCAAATAAATAAAATTAAAAAAAAAAAAAAAAAAAGAACCATACAAGTCAAGCCTAGTAAGCGTATGAAAAGATGCTCAACATCATCAGTCATTAGGGAAGCCAAATTAAACTATAAGAGATGCCATCTTACAACCATTAGAATGACTACAAGTTTAAATAAAAAAAGCAACAAGTGTTGGGATGTGGAGAAATGGAAACCCTCGTATATTAATGGTAGGAATGTAAAATAGTGTACTTTAGAAAACAGCATAGCAGTCTTCTTTAAGTTAAACAGAAATTTACTATAGGACTAGTAATTCTACTCCTAGGTATCTACTCCCATGAGAAACAAAATTAAATGTCCACACAAACAACTGCACATGGATATTTATAGTAGCATTATTCATAATAGCCAAAAACTGGAAACAACCCAAATATCCATCAACTGGTGACTGGACAGTCAAAATGTGGTATATCCATATAACTATGTCTATTTAGCAATAAAAAAGCAAATTTATGATACATATTATGACATGGATGAATTCAAAATCATTAATGTGGGAATAAAAACGTTCTAAAACTGGAACGCCTAGGTGGCTCAGCCAATTAAGTATCTGCTTTCAACTCAGGGCATGATCCCCAGGTTCTGGGATCGAGTCCTGCAGGGAGGATGCTTCTCCCTCTGCCTGCCGCTCCCCATTTGTGTGTGCTCTTTCTCTCTCCCTCTCTGACAAATAAATATCTTTTTTAAAAATATTCCAAAATTGATTTACAGTCATGACCACTCAATACATTTACTAAAAGTCACTGACCACTACACTTGAAATTTTATTATAATATGCCTCAAAAAAGTTGTGGAAAAAAAAACATAATTGAGGTGTTCAATTTATACATATCACAAATTAATACAGTATCCCTATTTTGCATCTACCTTAGCACATCGCCATCTGAAATCTGACAACATATAAAAGGTATAGCCTCAGTCAGAAGCAGGCTGGACTGCAAGAAGTACCCACCTACCAGTTAACTGAGCTACAACTAGGAATACTTATAGAATCAGAATATCTCAGGGCCTCTCATTCCTAACATTAGGCACATATTCATAAATTGGTTATCAGCTAAAACATGAAAAGTTGAGACCTATTAGACCAAAAAAAGAGAGGGAAAGTAAAATGAATTTAGATGATAAAGTAAACAAAAAAGGAAGACAAAGAGATAACAAGATCCTCCATCCCTATCCAGCATTCATGTTTCTGGATATTCAAGGCTCAGGAGGACTGGAGACTCTAAGTGCTGCCTTTTGAACAGAAAGAAACTAACCTTAATATTGCAGTTCTAAGTTCATAATGTATTTTTGTAACTCTGTAGAAAATTAAACATTTATCAAAAAATAGTCTAGGGCGCTTGGCTGGCTCAGTCGTTAAGCGTCTGCCTTCGGCTCAGGTCATGATCCCAGGATCCTGGGATGGAGCCCCACATCGGGCTCCCTGCTCAGCGGGAAGCCTACTTATCCCTCTCCTCCCAACTTGTGCTCTCTGTGGCTCTCTCTCTCTCTCTCTCAAATAAATAAATCTTTAAGAAAAATAGTCTAGTCTAAAGGATTCCTCAGGTCTTCTATTCTAACAGAATATAAAGGCATTTAGAAATTTAGAGTACAAGAAAAATAGTGGATCATGTGGCATGCTTATTTTTAATTTTTTGAGGAACTTCCATACTGTTTTCCATAGTGGCTGTAGGAACTCACATTTCCACCAGAAGTGCACAAAAGCTCTTTTTTCTCTCTATCTTCGCCAACACTTGGTATTTCTTGTCTTTTTGATTCTAACAACTCTGACAAATGTGATCTGCATTTCCTTGATAATTAGTGATGTTGAGCATCATTTCATTGTCTCCTGGCCATCACTGGTCTTCTTTGGAAAAATGTCTATTTAGGTCCCCTGTCCATTTTTTAATTGAATTATTTGGTTTTTCTGGTGTTGAGTTGTGTAAGTTCTTTATATATTTTGGATTTACCAAAAAAAAAAAAAATTAATTTGAAAAAATATATAAAACCTTTATATTTACTGCAGCATTATTTACAATAGCCAAGATGTGAAAACAACCCAAACGGCCATCAATAGATGAATGGGAAAAAAAAAAAGATTTGGTACACATAAATAACAGAATATTATACAGCTGTAAAAAAAAAAAAATAGCATAAGATCTTAGCATATGAACCACTATGGATGGACCCAGAAGGTATCATACTAATGAAATAAGTTAGAGAAAAATTCGTACCAAATGACTTTACTTATATATAGAATCAAAAACACAAAACAAACAAGCAGAAACAGACCCACAAATACAGAGAACAAACTTGTGATTATCAGAGGGGAAAGGGTGGTAGGATGGGCAAAATGAGTGAAGGGGAGCTGGGTAATGAATAAGTCACGGGGATAAAAGGTACGGCACAGGGAATAGAATCAGTGGTACTGGAATACTGTTGTATGGTGGCAGCTGGCAGCTAGTGTTCTAATGAGCACAGCATAACATACAGAGATCACTATGTTGTACACCTGCAAATAATGTAACATTATCTGCTATTCTTCAATTAAAATAATAATAACCATAATTACAGCCAAAATTAATTATGTATTTTCTATGTGCCAAGTAAACCACTAAGAAATTCACACACATGATCTCATTTAATTTTTACAAAAATCCTAGGAAGTGGGTAATATGATCATCCCCCTTCTCCAGATGGGGAAACTAAAGCATAAATTGATGGCATGAGTTTCCCATAGTTTCCAACAAGGAAGTAGCAACAACAGTGTCATGTGAGAGAATGCTACTTACAGGGGACAGCACTATATACTAGGGAATTCCTAAACTAGGCCAACACATTCCAGCTAGAACCCTCCTCTCACAAGCCTAGAGACTCCGTTGAGAAAGCTGTCCAGAAGAAATAAATAAGATGTGAACCACGACACTGAAATAAACACTAGGACATAAAAATTTAACTACTCTCATTTCATCAATATTGACTTTTCAAATTAGCCTCAGCTAAAGGAACCCTCCCAGCTTGGCTTAGAGCCCCTCTGCTATCCTCCCGACATTCTTGATTATTTAACTCTGTTCAGGAACAGCAAGGCTGCAACAGGCTGAATGGTGAGGTGCTCCAGACTCCCCTCTACTCCTAAAATACTAAGTCCATCCTTTTCACATGGCCTTCTGCACTCATCTTCATTTGTATGAACCTTTAAACCTACCAGGTTTCAGGAAATATCAGATCCCCTTCTCTCGGTGCTGTGCATCACAGCCCTTACCATCAGCAGCATCACTGCTCTGGGCACCCAGATCTTCCATACACTACTGCATATTTAAAGTGTGCATATCATTACTGGAGCAGGAAGCACACTTACACTGGTCTGTAGTCCTTGAAGTATCTAAGCGAAATGTTAAGCACAAGAAATACTTCATGACTTCTAAAGTATGAATGGCTTTGTATTTGTGCTTTTTTGTCTAACTACATTTGTATTTGTAAGTATTTTGTTTGTCCTACCAATACTCTTAAGATTATAAGCTCACTGTTAGAACAGATAATAACTTCATTTCTTTGTATAGTAATACATTTAAAGTTTTTTTTAAAGAATGGCATTAAAAAAAAAAAATGAAGTTAAGGGGGCACCTGAGTGGCTCCGTTGGTACGTGTCTGAGTTCGGCTCAGGTCATGACCTCAGGGTCCTGGGATTGAGCCCCACATCAGGCTCACACTCAGTGGGGTTTCTGCTTCTCCCTCTCTCTTCCTCTGCCCCTCCCCCTACTATTCATGTGCTCACATGCACACTTTCTCAAATAAAATTAAAAAAAAAAAAAAGATGTTAAGGACTTCAAGTGTTGTAGGCATAAATCACTTTTTTCCAGAAGTACTGAAATCATTTTATATATTTTTACAGTTAACTAAGTGTCCATCCTATTATTTTTATGTACCCAAGTCAAAGGACATTAAATAAACATCTCTTTATTCATGATAAAGAATAAGTGAAGCATATGTGAAAATCATTTAGAAAAAAATGAAAAGAGTAAAAAGTAAACAGTAAACTGTAAACAGTAAAAAAGTAAAAACTTTTCTTTTGCCAAAATAACAAAGTGCCAAAATTTGTTATAAATAGCAGGAAAGTAAACTAAGTCAATATGTGTAGACATAAATATAAAGGGGGAAAACGAAGCATAAAACTGTATGCGAGTGCAACATACACATACACACGATTACAAAAACAAAAAGCAATGAAGAAGAGGAATTTAAACAAAGCAAGAGCATTTATTTCCATTACAAAACTGAATTTTGTAACGATAAAATGTTAATAAGAAAATATCAAGAGAAAAGCCCAGATCTGTACACATTTAAAAAACACCCATAACTCAGACATTTCATACCTGTAAACATGGCATGAAAGTAAGGACTACAGGCAGCCAGCACCACTCTATGAGCAGAAATTTCCATGTCTTCAGCCACAATTGTGACATCACACAGCAAATTCTGACTGTTTACAAAGCAGAGAAAAAAAATTTAATGATACCAATAATAAATGCATTGAACATCCTGTACAAATATATTACAGTAAAAACCCACTCTTCTGAAGTTGAGACTAACTTTTAAAACTACCATCCTTTGGGGCGCCAGGGTAGCGTGTTGGTTAAGCAGCTGACTCTTGGTTTCGGCTCAGGTCCTGACCTCAGGGTCCTGGGATCGATCCCCACCTCTGGGCTCTGAGCTCAGCACAGAGTCTGCTTCAGATTCTCTCCCTTCTCCCTCTGTCCATGTGTGCACTCTCTCTCTAAATTTTCTTTAAAAAAACAAAACTGCCATCCTTTAAAAGAGAATTCCTAAACATGAAGCACACAGAAAACAGTCATGACAAATGCCCGACGTGCATAGGCCCTCACTCAGAATCTTGCTTTTGTTTAACAGAGAAATCTTTCCCAAATTGATTACTGATTTCTCAACCTAAAATAAATTACTGGCTGCAAACCATCAATGGACTGTAAAAGGAGAGGTTGTTTGAATTAAGAACAACATCAGCGGAAGTGGCAGATAGTAGTCTGACATTAAGATGACGACAAAATAAAACATATATAGAAAACCAAGTTGGGTCAAAGTACAAAAAAACAATACTCAAAATGATGCTGGTCATCAAGCAAAGGTAAACTTAAATTCAATTACACCTGCTATTTAAAAGGCATATAAGACATTTGAAGCCTAACTTGATCAGAACATTTTACCAGTGCAAACTATCTCATTCCTCAAGACTAAAAAATATTACCATATACAAAATTAAAAAGCATTTTCTTACGTTAAAACAAACCATTATTCAGCAAACATAATTATACCTCCAATTCTGAATTATCCATTTTAAGTCATTCAAAACCATGTGGTGAACACTTTTTACATTCTACACAAGCTGCTAGATGAGATTCTCTGGCTAAGTAAGAATGTCACAGAATATATTTTTGGCAAAAAGTGGTGCTGATGCTTCTGACAGAACAAACAAGAGGGCTCCAACTCTAAAACCAACCTTACCAGTAGTCATGTCATTAATGACTGAAATAGGTGTGGTGAGCCCAAAAGTCCTTTCCACACCTCAAATACCCAAGCACTGAATTTCTGTGTAGAGCACATGTAGGTCCCACTTGGCAGCCTCTTCCACTATGTATTTCCTACAAGGGTGGCCTGTCTGCTTCTATAATTTTCTAGGAGCTCACAAGCAACATTTTCATATTAGCTTCACCAAGTCCTTGAAGTTTTCCATTTTTCCACACTGCTTACAAACTTGTTTCTGTGGAGTTCACACCAAAAGCTTTTAGAGATCCTACTGGTTGGTATCTATTTTCCCTCCAGTCCAAGAGAAATGAAGAAAAAGGAGTCCCACAGCATGGTGATAAGTTTGGTCTCACTACGGATGAGTCTGCTATGCACTTTAGACTGAAGTATGGCTCGTGGGTGTCACTGTAATGGCTCATGATGCTGTATGAGACATCAGGCAGGTCCCACATTAGAGTCATCAAGGTGGCCTAAGATCACCCATTTTTAAGTCCTCCACTGTGGAAAACTGACAAAGTCTACTGTCTGCTCGGAGAATATAAAACCACTCTGCAAGTCTACGAATTCCATGGGTTCACAAGTAACCATGGGAAAGGTCAGTGGTGTTTTTAGGAGAATGCTATGTAGGAGCTTTTTCTGAATGTATTATTTCATTTAGACCCCACCACAATCCTTATGAGGTTGGTATTATTATGATTTTTACCCCCAAAATGTATAGCTGTGGAAGTCAAGGTTAAAGATAAACAATGAGCCCTAAGTCCCCATGAGTGGCAATGCCAGGTTCAAATCCATGGAGTCTGGCTCCAAAGCCTTTTAACCACTACACAAAACCACCTAAAGCTGAGTTGTTTCAAGACTTGGTAAATAAAGCCTGAATAAAACAGGGAATAAGAAGTATAAATCAGGAATGCCCAGGTGGTTCACTTGGCTAAGGGTCTGCCTTCGGCTCAGGTCATAATCCCAGGGTCTTGGGTGGAGTCCCACATTGCTCTCCTTGCTTAGAGGGGAGTCTGCCTCTCCCTCTGCCTGCACCTCCTCCTTCTTATGTTCTCGCGCTCTCTCTCTGACAAATAAATAAAATCTTCTTTCAAAAAAGTATAAATCAAATACCACCAATTAGTTGACATACTATATACTAAAAACACTTTTTAAAGTTCTATATATAATTTATAAAAGGCCTAATTTTAGTGGGTTTTTAGCACTAGAATATTTGAATATTTAGAAAACTCAAATTCAACAAATCACTGTAAGATCATCTCTGCCCTCAGTTATCTAGCAGAAAGTTCTGATGATGCCAAAATTACAGGATCAAGTGGAAAACATCATTGTAAAAGTATTTTGGGAGGATCTAAATCAGATGAGCGGTCAGAAGAGTCTTCCTTCACCTACTGACCTTAAGCTGAGTTCTAAAAACAAGTAAGCATTAGTGGGATGGAGAAGGAGCAAGAGAACTCCTAACAGAGAGAAGGATGTGTGCTGTAGAGACCTGAAGCAGCACAGAACCATGGGGAACCCCGGAAGAAGAAAAGCAGAGAGAAAGGCAAGCCAGGAGCAAGAGAGGGAGCGGTTGAGGTCAGCAGACTTGCACACAGCCTCTCAAGAATGGGGCCATCCAGGTGTTCCTACAATGACCAGGGCATCTGGACAACTCAACCAGGAGTCAAGTACATCTTTACACCTATTTTCCTTCTGTCAGTAGTAATCCTTCTTGGTGCGCTAACTTTGAGATGGAGCTTAAGTGGAATTACACTTGAACACCCCCAAATCACATAATTAATTAAATTTAGCTTCAGTTACAATTACTCATTGATCGAAACCATCTAGCATAACACCAATTAGCTTGGCCTTCCCGGCTTATTAGCTGATGTTCGTTAACTAATAAGGTAAACATACTGTCAAATTAGCATGCAGCCACACCCTAGGCTGGGTCACACAGAATTTAAGGGTCACATTCCAAAACAATAACATATTTAGTTCTAGTGTTTCATTTTTTTAAAAATCTTTTTGTCTCCAGCAATACCATATTTTTTTTTAAAAAGATTTTATTTATTTGACACAGAGAAACAGCCAGAGAGGGAACACAAGCAGGGGGAGTGAGAGAGGGAGAAGCAGGCTTCCCGCCCAGCAGGGAGCCCGATGTGGGACTTGATCCCAATCCCGGGTCTCCGGGATCATGAGACCCGGGATCATGACCTGAGCTGAAGGCAGTCGCCCAACCAACTGAGCCACCCAGGCGCCCCAGCAATACCATATTTTAAAGCAGCACTCAAAGACAAAAGAGATTTGACCAAACTTCTTTCAGCCACTGTGTGTCTAACAGAGTCTGGTCCTTACCTCTTTCTAAAAGTGCATGTTTATAAGAAGCAGAATAACTTTTGGGCGAGGGGAAGTGAGCTACAAATGAAAAGTCTGGCAATAAATGAAAAGAGCAACTTGTTTAGCAGCACATACCAGAGTCTACATGGTAAGTTTCTGAGTTTATATTCCTATTACTTGATATCTAATGAGGGACTGAACTGTAGAAGGAAAAGTCTTCCAGAATAACATGACAAATAAAGTTGCTATTTAGCAAAATTTGCATTTATTCATTCATTCGTCAAATACCGACAGTGGCTATTGTACGCCAAGCACTATGCTCATTTACCATATATACTGCCAAAGTGAGCACGCGCAACGCTCCGCAACGCTCATTTACAGTAGCAAGATAACATCCGCGAATAGCAAGGAGTTTAGGGGAGAAACACACAAGCTAACAGGTAATTACAAAAATGAACCTGTAACTTTTAAGATGCAACAGGTGTGGGATGTTTGGGAACACACAAGAGAGGCCAAGCCCAACCTTAAGGCAGCTTTGCAAAGGAAGCTGCCTCTAAGCTCAAATGTAGTAAAGAGCAAACATTATACAGGCCTTATGTAAAACTCAAATTGTCCCCAAAAATGAAAGGCACTCCATCTCCTAAATAAAACAACATCATGCAAACTGGTCCTTCTCAGGAAAGATACTGTTTGGAAAATTAATGAAACATGCCCGAGTATACCAAAACATCCTTTAGTTTTCTGATATAAAGTTACCAACTCCTAAGACTGGAAAAACCTATCACTGCTGTGTATCTATCTTCTCAAAGTAAAAGAGGTCATCCAGCTCTGAGAGGTCAAAAATAATGAGTAGTCATATGAAATAAGAATTTACTTCCTACTGGAAATGGGGGGGGTGAGGCGATCACATGGTATCTGCCCATCTGTCTCCCTTGGATGCCAGGGAAAACCTGGAAGCACTCCTGCCACATGAAGTGCAATCAGAGGAACAGCCGAAGCAGCAGGCTGGTGAGATGACCTGTCAGCCAGAGTCCATGGGCAAACCACAAACTGTAGCCCAGGAATGTGCCCAAAGTCATCTCTGGAACGGCATCAGGTGTTAGGATAAAGAAACAACAGCAAGACATAAAAAGAAATGAGGCAAGGGGTCATAAATCAAGGCAGAAGGAAAGAAGCCAAGAAAATTAAAAACTGACCAGAACCAGAAGGTGAGAGCCGGAAGTGGAGCTGCTGTTCAGGACATGGCTGCATCATGGCATACTGTCTTCGGCACGAAGGGGCATGGGGTGGGGAGATGAGCTGGTTTAAAGGTGAAAGGCTTCCTAACTGCTGACTTAGTCATACTTAGCCAAACCTCCTGTAACTGACAATTTTATTTAACAGACAAGAGAGATACAATCTCAAAAAGCAAAAGAACTCCATGACAAGTGTCACCACTGTCTTCCTTCTTTTTCTTCTTAAAACCATGGGGGTTTGATTTTGATAGGAATTTGAATTTCTGTGGCAGTTAAAATTCACCATCATAGTAAAGTCCTGAAAAACAGCACAGCCCCCTCAACAGACTTGCACCTGCTGAGATTTTCAAATGAAGCAGGAAGTGGTGACAGTCAATTTGGAAAATTAGGGGAAACTACTATAGCCAGTGACTTAGAAACTGCCTGAAACTACTAAAGGGTCCCAGAAGAGAGACTATTATTCTTTTCAAATAGAACCAAGACAGCAGAATGACACAAAAAATGACAAAACGGAGCCACAGGAAGACATGGGGGAAAGCGTGTCACCAAACACCTCAGAGAAGGGAAGGTAACATCTCCAGATCTGACGACCTACAAGAACATTTGGTCATAGTTGGGAGGAGGAGATGGAAATAATAATTAGAAATAAAATGAAAGAAGATATCAAGGACAGAGGAAAGCTGGTGAGGAGAGAGAGAACAGAGAAATGAGGAAGGTGAGGGATTTCAGAGGGGAAAGTAATACAGAGAGGAGCTTCTGAATATGCAGATGAAAAGCCTACATGATGGAAATGTAGGATGTATACAAAGGAAACTTCCTCATTAAAAAGACTTGTTTTAATTGGTGAAATAAATCATGAGGTACTCTTAGCTATATAATAATTTAAAGAAAATAGCCACAGTAAGAGCTTTGGATTTTTCTGATTTTCTGACTCTGAGGGTCTAAGTGAAAGTTAGCATTGAAACAACACTATCTCATGCGTGGTTAAGTATTCAACATGGAGAAAGGGAAAAGAAATAAGTTGGGTCAGTAAACTACTTCACTGCCATCCATTATTCATATACTTTGAAATGTTCGATGATTCTACCCATCAATAAATACCACTTAAGGGTGCATGGCTGGCTCAGTTGATGAAGCAGCTGCTTTCTGCTCAGGTCACGATCCCAGGGTCCTGGGACAGAGCCCCACATTGGGCTCCCTGCTCATCAGGGAGTTTACTTCTCCCTATCCCTCTTCCTGCCGCTCTGCCTACTTGTTCTCTCTCTCTCTCTAATACATAAATAAAATCTTTTTTAAAAATGCACAAAAAAATACCACTTAAAAAGAGATCAATCATATGTGCTTAAGAAACACTACAGAAGATTACCAGTTAAAAACTGAGACTAGAAGCATCAAACTGTATCTTGAATTTTCTAAATAAACAAGTCATTTGATTTGGGGGCTCTTCTCAACTGCTCTATCTTTCAAGGAATGTTTTATATTCTACTCTAGTACAACATGAAGACAAAAGAACTTCACAATCTTTTACCACAGAAAAAAACAGATATTGGAACAATAAAAAAAGTTCATATCGTATGTAATCTCCTAAAATCTCTCTTAAAAACAGTAGTATAAAGCTATGAGGAGAAAGACAGACTCACTTAAGTTTGTTCTTTAATTCACTTGCCATATAAGCAACACAATACACATAACCAAAGAGCCATAACTCAAATTTTTCATAGACACACAACAGATAATTTAATCCTACTAAGTGATCTGGGTCCACAAAGTCTAAAAGCCCTGGAGGAAAAATACAGTAAGGGCTCCTTTAAGAGAGAGCTTCAGGCTTTTTTATTTAAATTATCTTTGGAAATGTAAATACTGCTGTTATAACTGAACCAATAAATATTTATGACTTATATGTGATGCACAGGGGAAGCATCTGAATGGCTTCATATGACTTATCCTTATTAAGAACTTTCAACTCCTAAATATAACTTAAGGATCAAAATTATCTTCCTTCTAAACAAGGAATAGGTTTGCCCCAACTAACAGTATTTGACATTTTTAAAGCTCAAATACAGTCTTATCCCACAACTGACAAAACTGAAGTTTACTGTTTAAAATTTATTGTGAAGGCAAAATGCTACCTCTTGATATTTCCCTTTTTGATCATCTCAAAAAGCCCACCAGCATAACGTTCTCAATAAAACATGTCTGAGATTCAGTCTGCGTGTCTCCTCCACAGACCTAATACAGTGTGTTGCACATAATAAGCACTCTGTAAAGGCCTATTGATATGATTTTGAAAATGTTAGTGTTCTGAAAAGCTCCTACCCTGGCCAAGTCATGCTAGGGAAATTCAAAGAGTTGAATTTCCTGTCAGAGATGTGTTGCTAAAAGACCTGTCGTTTCACCACACCACCAGGTTGTTCCTCCAACAACATCAATCTTAACACTGCTACTCTAAGGCCCAGTTTTGGAATCCAAGCCGACATCCTGTTTATAAAAACCGCTCCAGGTGTTATGGATAAATGGCCCCTGGAAAACAAAGGTGAGCCAGGTTGGGGGGATACGCCCAATCAGTAACCTCCTTAATCTCCCCTCCCGGGAGTGTGTCCCCCTCCCACCCCACCCCCCCTATCTGGATGCAAACTAAGAGTAGGCTCAGGCTCAGATGACAGGCCATGGAAATGCAAATTAACTCGGGCAAGCCACAAGTGAGTGGGTCTGCTAGGGGTGCGGACACGACCCTAGTCAGCTTGTGATTTGGGGGGATACCTATAAAAGCTGGCCTGAGAAGTCAGGCATGGTCCTTTTTCTCCCTGGAGAAAAGTGACCCTGGCTGGCCGGCAGGCCAGTAAGATTCTAATGCTTGGAACGAAATAAAGCTTTGCTTGACCTTCGCTTTTGTATCTGCCTCCTTTGACCACGGACCCTGTTAGCTTTTCAAAACCTTCCCTAATTCCCATGGTCCCATAGGATTAAGTCCAAATTCATCATGTTTCTTAAACCTGTATAATTCTGCCCTTCTCTCACTTCTTATCCTCATCTGCTCAGACTCCCCAGCATGAACTCTTGGTTCACTGAATTATCCAACAAGTTCTATTTATTTGCTCCCTCACTCATGCAATTACCCAGGCCAGGAACTGCCTTTCCTCTCCTGTCCTTTGTATGAATCCTACTGCTTGCCATCAGGCCCAGCAGAAAGCACTTCTGTTGGCCCTTGTAGATTTCTCCTGTGAAAAATCCTCTCAGGGCCGACAATCTTTTCCACCGCCTCCTCCTCTTCTCTGGACATCTCCTGCAGCAATCCAGACACTCACAGGAAATAGGCCAAGTCTGATACTGTTTCTGGCTCCTGCACAGCCTTTTGGGCAGGCGAGCAGATTTCAAAGGAGAACCAGCTGCTTACAAATACTTGTGGAATGCACTGCTTAGAAGTGACTGCAGGATTTTTAAACCAAGCAATTTTAAGTTATTCAAGCTCACATTGGGCTAGGACATGGAGCTGTATCTGGGACTCCTGTCTAAAAAAGAAAACAAAACCAAAAATCAATCACTTCCATCAGCCAAAGTTTCATAAACACGTTCCCTACAGTACCGCTGCTATTCTACCAGGTAGAGGTGAGGGCCCAAGAGCCAAGTGGGAACAAAAAGAAGCTACCCCTTCCCAGAAGTCAGGAAACCACTCTCAGCTACCCCTTCCTGGCAGCAGGAAGCTGTTGCAATAGCAGGAAATAAAAGATTTCAAGCTGTTTAGGGAGTAGACCTCTTTAGAGATTTTTTTTTTAATTACTCAGTGGGCTATAACGGGTAAGAGAGAGAAGTGAATGACATTAGAAACAAACCCAAAAAAAAAGGTTCTACCGAACCCCAAAGAGACTTTATATTTTAAAACACTACCCGCTCGTGACTTTATGAAAACAATCACGGGTCAGAGAGCTAGCCCGCAGCCAACTCCCTCCGGCTGTTCAAAGGTCACTCTTTGTCCTGAAAATCAGCATTGACTACCAGCCTGGTGACACGTTAGCTCCTGAAATGGTGTGACACAAAGAACAAGGTACTATTTCAGAACCATAAGGCTCACACCCAAAATGGGATAAATAGGTACAGGAAGGCTCGTACTAAATAATCCCAGGACAAGGTGCAGGTAAGCAAGAAAAAAAGCTCACAGGCTCAGAGAATATCAGAGCAGCAACAAACCTTACATTCCATTCTGTCCACTCTAATTTTATAGCTCAGCCTCAAAGAAGTAAAACAGCTGGCCCAAGGCCAAAGAGTTTGTCCCCAAACCTGGGTCATCCACCTCAGAGGAAGGTGTCACCCGTCCTGAAGTTTAGTGAGTCATGCCTGGGTCAAAAGAGATGTACTCACACCCATGGAAGGCCATAGCTCCCACACCCCACAGGCAGGGGAGGACATGTGAATAGGCCTAGGAAAAGTCCGTCTTTCTAGACTTTTAAAGAAAAAGAAGAGCCACAGTCTTAGCCTCAGTCTTAAAATGACCAGACTGTTTAAGAATCTTACTTTTCTTGCAGTTCTATTTAGTAGACAGTACAGTTTACCTTTAACGACTGTTATAACAGAATTAAAACACTAAAACAGCACAGCCAGACCTGCTGAATTATCCCAACTATATATTCACCCAAAGACTAAAATGAAAACACGCTTATTAAAAATGCTGTCATTACACTATATGTTAATTAGAATTTAAATAAAAAGTTGGGAGAAAGTAATTATGAGTAAAAATAAAAATAAAAAATAGGGACGCCTGGGTGGCACTGTCAGCTAAGCCTCAGACTCTTGGTTTCAGCCCAGGTTGTGATCTCAGAGTCCAGGGATTGGCCTGCGTGGGTCTCTGCACTTAGCTGGGACTCTGCTTGTCCCTCTTCCTCCCCCTCTGCTGCTTCCCTCTTCCCCACTTGCCTGAATGCATGCACACTCTCTCTCTCAAATAAATGAATAAAATCTTTAAAAATAAATAAACAAAAATAAAAACACTGTCAGAGCAGGATGAGAAAGCAAGTCAAATATATAACAGTCAATTTAACTTCCTCCTCTCTCTCCAATCCACTTTCCACCTGGAAGCAAATATGTTCGAAAAGATAATCTGATCACATCACTAACCTGTTTAAAATTCTGCAGTGGCTTCCTCCCATGACAACTCACCAAAATGTATAAGGCCCTAAGTATGCTGAGCCTCACCTGCCCACTCAGGTTTCTCCTTGCTGTGACCCCGCCCTGGCCATCTGCGCCCTAGCTATCCCTCAGTTCCTCCAAGAAGGCCAGCTCCCTCCCACCACCAGACTTGGGCACTGCCATTCCCTGTGCCTGGGACTCTGTTCTCTAATTTCTCTCATCCCTATCCTGGCTTCATTTCTTTACCTCTATTTTGCTTTAGATCTCAATTATTTCTATCTTCCCAAGGAAGCCTTTCCTGACCACTGTAATCCACGTACATAACACCAGGCAGCCCTCCTTTTGTAGCACTTACTACCATTAAGATTTACAGTAAATTGTGTGTGTAATTCTCTGATTAATGCCTCCTTCCTGTATTCAACCATAAGCTACATGTCTGTTTTTGCTCACCATTGTGAGCACCCAAAAGATAAATATTTACTGAATCTTTAAGTAAAGAAGAAACAAATGATGAACCTAAAGCGTGGGCTTTTAGGAAGACATAGCACAAACAGATTGAAGGAAAGTATAAGTCATTCCCTTCTTTGTAGCCCAAGCTTTTAAATATATGTACTTCCACAAAGAGAACGACGGGATTAAGAAAAAATAAAATACCTGTCTTTCACAAACAGCTAAGAAAATCAAGACTGTTACTACATACATTAGTATTTAATTTAAAAAAATTACTCGTGGGGCACCTGGGTGGCTCAGTTGGTTAAGCGACTGCCTTCGGCTCAGGTCATGATCCCGGAGACCCGGGATCGAGTCCCACATGGGGCTCCCTGCTCGGCAGGAGGCCTGCTTCTCCCTCTCTCACTCCCCCTGCTTGTGTTCCCTCTCTGGCTGTGTTTCTCTCTGTCAAACAAATAAAATCTTAAAAAAAAAAAAAATATTCGTGGTTCAATCAATTTTGGAGAGGGGGGACAGAGAAAGAGGGAGAGAATCTTAAGCAGGTTCTACACCCACCATCAAACAGAGCTCGATCCCACAGCCCTGAGATTATGACGTGAGCCAAAATCAAGAGTCAGATGTTTAACTGACTGAACCACCCCCGGCGCCTCTTGATCAACTTTTTTTTTTTAATAATTTATTTTTTTCAGTGTTCCAAGATTTATTGTTTATGCCCCACACCCAGTGCTCCATGCAATACATGCCCTCCTTAATACTCACCACCAGGCCTACCCAACCTCCCACCCCCCTCCCTTCCAAAATCCTGTGTTTTTCAGAGTCCAGTCTCTCATGCTTCATCTCCCTCTCTGATTTATCCCAGTTCACATTTCCTTTCCTTCTCCTAATGATCAACTTTTAAAGTCACTCCTTTCATATCAGTGACTCTCAACATACTTGAGAATTACCTTAGCAATGGACATGTCACCAGTCCTCAAAATTCCTATCACTATGACCTCCACCACTACCAGAGTCACATTTTTCTGAGTTTTTTTCTTTCTTTTTTTAAAAATATTTTAATAATTTATTTGTTAGAGACAGCATGCAGAGAGGGAGAAGGAGAAGCAGACTCCCTGCTGAGCAGAGAGCCCAATGTGGGCCTTGATCCCAGGACCCTGGAATCATGACCTGAGCTAAAGGCAGACGCTTAACTGACTGAGCCACCCAGGTGCCCCTCTCTGACAGTCTTTTTTCCGTATTCTTTGTGGTAATTTAGAAACCCTACACCAGTGCTATCCAGCAGAAATATAGACGAATAGATATACAGATATAGATGATATAGATATGGTAAAAATATAAGTGCAATGTCAAAATCTTATACAGATCACACAAGAAAAGAAACAAGTGAAAATAATTTCAATAATATATTCTATTTAACCCAAAACATCCTATATGTTATTACAAAATGTAATCAATATTATTAAAACTTATTAATAAAACATTTTACATACTATTTTGTAGTAAATCTTGGAAATCCATTATATATTTTCCACTTACAGAACATCTCAATTCAGACTAGCCACATGTATCTAGTGGCTACCATATTGGACAGAACAGTCTTATACTATTTATGATGCTTCTGCTACAAAACCTGCAGAAAGAGCTTTTCATGTTCTCTGTATCACACAAAGCAACAATGAGGCATGAAGAATATATTCACTATAAACAAGTAAAAAATTAAGGAAAGAGATCCATAGTTATATGTATAGTAACATAACAATACCTTCTTAATTCATTCATGACTTTAAAAGCTTTCTTCATATGCCAAGGATTCACTGTCACTGGGCAGTGTTTTTCAGTATTATCATCTTTTGAATCGAGAGGCTTCTGATGACCCTGCTTTGTGCATCTGTACATAAAAGAAAAGAACAAAAAAACAGGAAAGACCTTATTACAGACACTGTAGTTGAGGCTTATCAGGCTACAAGAGATACAATGAATCTCCCAAACTCATTTAGAGGAAGTCTCACAGTATATGCCAATGGAAGATTAAAAGACAATTCAGAACATTTTCTGGTCACTATGATTTTAACAAAAAAGTGGGTAATCTCCACCCTGTCAAAGCTCTGTCAAAGATGAGCACAGAAAATTCGGTATAAGCGATTCAGCAGACAACTGGAAATAAAAATGCTGAGAAATGATCCTCTACGTTAGAAATTAACCTGCTTTTAACAATCTGTTGCAGTCATATATTATTTACAAACATATTACAAGACAGGAACAGGATCATATTTTACACAACCTTCGAAAACTAAGAATCTGATTTGAATTTTGCTCTCCACCTGCCAGGTTATTTATCCCACATATTTCAGACCTACTCTTGCAATAAGAGATTAATCATGTTAGCTAGAGTTTACTGAGTATTTACTATACAGCAGCCACAATGCTAAGTCATTTACCTGCATTATCTGCTTAATCTTCACAACTCTGTAAACTCATTACTATTATTACCCCACTTAACAGATAAAAAGATGAAGGCAAAGAAGAATAATGTGGGTAACTAAATAGTAGAGTTGGGTGAGACGAAAGCCAGTCTGGCTCTTCAAGCTCATTCTTTCCATTAATGTTCAATACCATTTCCTACATTAAGCAATAATAATTAACTTCATATTTAAACACAATTTTTAAGAGCATGAGCTATATTAGTATTGCTGTATAAACTATTCTTTTGACTTAGGGGCAAAAAATTAACTAATAAAATCAAGGTACCATGGCAGGGAGGGGGGATTAACCACTAATGGACACAAGGGACCTTTTGAGGAGATATCTGCACAACTCCAGAAATGTACTAAAAATCACTGGATTGTACAAGTATAATAGTTGAATTTTATGGCATGTAAATTATACCTCAATAAAGCTATTAAATAAAAAAATCAGGATACCAAATTAAGCCTAAAGAAATCATACTCACACATATATCACACAAAGAACAGGCGAACATCATTATTTATTGCTGCATTTCTCTTCATACCTCTTCCTTTCCTGACTCATTCTGAAAGGATCCTTCATCTTTAAAACATTATCTCCCACGAAGTCATTCAGCACATATTGAGTACCAACCATGTACCAAGCACTATTCTAGGCACTTGGGATACATGTGAACAATGAGCAAAAAAAGACTCCTATCCTCACAGAGCGTGGAGTCTAGCAGGGAAGAGGTGAGAGAGGCAAGAGACAATACATAGAGCAAGCAATGAATAGAAAGTGCATTAGAAAATAAGAGTGATGGATGGATGGAAGAAAACAGGCAAGGTAAAGAGAAGCAAGAGTATGAAGTGATACAACCTGCACTAGTCAATAGGGTCATCAGATCGCCAATAGCCCAACTGAGAATTGAGATTTGAACCAGGACCAGGGGGTGAGAGAGTGTCCAGAAGGAATGAAGAGCTAAAGCAAAGGTCTGTGTGAGCTTGCATGTTCCAGAACTGTGACACCAGGGCTGGGGCTGGAGAACAGTGGGGAGTGCAAGTCATGAAGGGCTGCAGGATGCTAGAAGGACTTTGGCTTTTACCCTGAGTGCAACAGGAAGGCACTGCAGAAGAGTGCCACAATCCAACTTCCACGTTTTCAAGGGATCACTTTGGCTGCTGGTGGAGAAGAATCAATGTGGGCAAAAATGAAATAGGGT
This sequence comes from Spilogale gracilis, assembly GCA_004023965.1. Taxonomy (NCBI): domain Eukaryota; kingdom Metazoa; phylum Chordata; class Mammalia; order Carnivora; family Mephitidae; genus Spilogale; species Spilogale gracilis. Next base: position 842 of record PITA01017598.1, on the reverse strand, counting down.
TAACTATTTAGGAAAGCAATGCAGTAGGGGGTGACAGGGGCTCAGAGCATGGCAGCAGCAGTGGAAGTAGGAGCAGTGATGAGAAGCGGCTGGGTTCTGGGTATATTTTAAAGGTAGTGCCAACAAGATTTGTTGACAGAAGCATTGGCACATCAAAGAAAATCCGAATGACTCCAATTTTGGGCATAGAGTCTCCACTAATTGAGATGGAGAAACTGCAGGTGCAACCAGTTTGGGGGTAGGAAGATCAAGAGCTTCGTCTTCATACATGTTGCTTTTAACATATCAGACGTCCAAGTGAAGATATCAAATTGGCATATTACAGGTTAGAGCTGGAGAGAAAACTTTAGCAGGAAAGAAGTGTGGGGAGCACTGATTCCATAGAATGTACATGAAGTAATGAAACCCAGGGACTCAAACATTAATGTAACCTCCATCATCAACCACATATGCTATCCTTGCTCATTTCTTCACATCCCAAGAATCAACATGACCTGAGGCATCTAATTCTTCCAGAGTTTGCAAACTAGAAGTGGATGTAAGTCCTGTTTCTCCAAGAAAGTTTTTAAAGAGAGTTTTTACTGTGGAAAGAGCCAAGGTGCCCATCAACAGATGAATGGATAAAGAAGATGTGGTACATATGTACAATGGAATACTATGCCTCCATCAGAAAGGACGAATATCCAACTTTTGTAGCAACATGGACTGGACTGGAAGAGATTATGCTGAGTGAAATAAGCCAAGAAGAGAAAGTCAAGTATCGCATGGTTTCACTTACTTGCGGTGCATGAGGGGTAACCTGGAGGACAGTGGGAGAAGGAAAGTAAATGGGAACTAGGGTA
>PITA01017597.1:0-42854 GCA_004023965.1 Spilogale gracilis | reverse complement strand
CCATCACACACACACCCCCCCCCCGCCGCAGTCACGTGACCTTGTCCTATGGCTCATAAGATGCGGAAGGAATCCCACAGCCGCCCGGTTTCCCTGTGAGCCAGAGACTATCCTCTGATAAATGAATGGTCTTAACAATCATTTTTTAACAATGAGAACACAGTGTGAACATTAAGGAAAAAACAAAACACCAACAACTCAGAAGATGCAGTGTCAATGTAAAAACAGTATTTAGGTCGACTCCGCCGAGCTGGTGAGCCAAGAGTGCTGCTTTCCCCTTATTCCAGGGCCCCAGATGGCCAGCCAGCTCAGTGGCTTCTTCTGCAACTCCAAATCCAGGGATGGGGTATACAGGAAGGACAGATTCTAGATTCTAAATTAATACCCTTACTCTGTTTCGCATACCCTATGGTGGACCACAACCTTTTGCTCTGATAAACATTGCATTTTGAAACAAATATTTAGGTACTTATTTTGGGGGGTAATGAAAGAGGGAAGAGATGAATATTTAGTGCCACTCACTATGCTAAGTACTTACTTTTCCCCAAAATATGATCAAGTTAGCACTCTTTTTTTTTTCTATCTTACAAATAGGGAAACTGAGGCAGAGAGGACTTTTTGTAACTTTCTCCAGGGTAAGCAGCCATTCAGAAGCAGAGCTGGCCTCGGATCCCTGCTTCTAAGCTCAAGGGCAGTGCCCCCCAGTTCCTGGGGGAGGGGAGTGCCACCTCTAACCCTCCCTCCTCAAGCCGTCCCACCTGACCTCCTGAGCAGCTTAGGTTAGAAATGGGGTCGTTTCCGTTTCTCATGGGTCCCCATTGGAGCCAGTTTGGAGGAGCACTTCAAGGAACACTTACTGATAAAATAAGGGGCAGGGAGTGTGACAGCAGAGAGAGGACAATGGAAAAGCAGAGAAGGATAGATAAGGTGAAAGGCGTGAACTTCTTTCCCTCCTCCTTAACCTCCTGCCCTGAGCCTCTCCCGCCCATCTGGGCTTTCAAGGACTTCCCCAGCTGGAGCATAAGCAAACGGGAGGCTGCTCGTAGGGCGTTGTGTACCTTGACTTCTTGGGGTCCTTGAGGCAGCCACTGACACTTAACTTTGCGTGTGGCCCATTGGGGTCCTTCTGTTGTTGTCCCAGCCACTGAGGATGGCACTGTCCCACCTCTTCTCTCCCTGCTGCTCTGACCTATTGGTCACCCCTTCCGTCCTATCCCTATAAGCCCCAGAGTCTCCCCTTACCCCAGACCCATTCTCCGCCCTGCTTGGTCCGTCCAGAGGGGGTTGTTTGCGTGGCCTGTTTGCCCCCGCCCCTCCTAGGCTGACAGAGGGGTCCCATAGCAGCTGCTAACTCAAGGCTGCATGATGGCACTTCCTGGCAGGGTCTAGAAGCTTCCCTTTTGGTGTGTGGCCTACTGCGTCATGGCCCTGCTGTCTGTGTGAGGGACAGCTCTCCCCTTTCGCTCCCTGGTGGAGTTGGCAGGCCTTCTCGGTCTGTGGCTCAGTGACTAAAGCAAGTTCAGACATCTGGCCATTTTGTTCTCCTAGGCTCATCCCTTTGTCGCCTGCAGGGCAATTACCTGCTACAGTCAACTGAAATAAAACTTTGCCAACCAAATGCTTTTTCTTTTGGGGAGAGGCAGCCTCTGTGGTCTCCCTGATAGTCAGGGAAGCAATCTCATTTGTGTTCTCTGTTCTTTTAGATAATAAGACAGTCACTCATCTATTGAACACTTACTAGGTTCGGTAGAGGTCAGGCACACACACACCCACAGAGAGAGAGAGAAAGAGAAGATTCCTTCTCCTGTAATGTTTTCAAGACAAACACACACCCAGAGAGAGAGGAAGAGAGAGACAAGATCCCTGCTCCCGTAACGTTTTCGGTCTTGTTTAAAGCACATGTACACAGAAGAGGATAATTAATAGCATAGGGTAGGTGCCAAATTGGTGTCCAGGCGGGTTTATAAATACCACACAAACCTTTATTTGTACGAAAGCAAAAGCAAGCACTCTCTGTTGGTAACGGAGGAGCTACTGCCTTTCACCCTCCAGGAAGCTCTTAAAGAATTTCACAGAAGGTACTTTTTATCTGTTTTTCGCTACTTCGGTTTTTCACTTTTTAAGTAGATGGAGGCCGCAGTGGGCCCTCAGAGCTCAGACAGGATGTTGGCGGGTAGATGGGGCGCAGGGCAGCAGGTGCCCAAAGAAGACAAGGCACGGGAGCGGGAAGACATCAGTCTGCCCAGAGTTGAGGGTTTGTTTAGGGCAGAAGTGGTGCTTTTTCGCCTGTAGAAACACCCAGAAAGGTCAAGAACAGATTTCTGTTTTCCAACCCCAACTCTACATGCGTGCACACACACACACATACACACCAACGACCTTTTCTCAGCCAGCGCCTCTTCCTTCCCAATGCAAGTACTGCTCATTGAGCAAAGTAGGCACCTGACAGTGAGAGAGGCTGGCTGCCTGGCCTCACAACCCAGCAAACTCTGGCCTGGGACTCGGAGCCCAAACTAGCTTCCTTGGTTGGGTTCCTTCTGAGCGGGCTGTTCCATTCCCCCCATCAACCCATGAGCACCCCTCAGCGTTCCGGCTCAGTTAACTGCTTTCTCATTTGCAGCCAGGGGCTCTGGCTCTCTCTGGTCTGGTTGTTTCTCTGTGGTCACCCAGGCCTTTCTAGGTCTCCATCATCCCAGGCTGAAGAGTCTCAGGGGTGTTCCCCGTTGCTCATGGCTATAACTCCGTCTTCGTGGCCAGTACAGTAGGCCAGCCCCTCGTTATTTGTCACCTGGGTGAGGATAAGGCGCCCCATCTCAAGCATATCTCCTACCCTTTTTGTTTGTGGTAGGACTGGGGTTGGGGGGGAAAGGAAGCTCTCATCCCTGGGAGGTACCTGCTGGGGGCTTGGACTGTGGGGATTTGTGTCCCTCTCATATTCCCTTTGGTGCTCAGGAACTCCTCTCTGTGCTCACCCGCTGTCTCAGGCCTGCAGGAGCTTTGCTTCATGCTCTGGGCTCTTTTCTTCTCTTCCACCAGAGTGTGTGCCTTTTCACACTTTCCTGAATCTTCCTAGGTGATTGGCTGGATAATTCCAGCTCATATATCCCTCCTTGTCACTCCTGCCTTGCTTCTAGCATCCCTGGTTTCTCACTGGGACTCCTAGGACAGCCTTTTCATTCAGGCCCTGCCAGTGAGGTCTGTCCCTGCCTCCCCCCAAATCTGCCCGGCTCACACACCCCACTGCCTTCCCCAACCTACAAGACAAAGCCGGCACTCTGCCCCTTCAGCCTCATCTTGCACTCCTCCTTCCGGGTGACATGCTAGCGTGGTGACTTTATCACACTGGTTTAACTGTGCTGTGCCTTTTACAAACATTGTGGCTCTGCAGGTGCTGTTCCCTCCCCTCGTTTCTTTGCCAGGCACATTCTGGTGGTGTGTCAGCCATCTCTCCTCTCTGATACTCGAGACTGCCGTGCACGACTTTCTTTTTTTTAAAAGACTTTATTTATTTGACAGAGAGAAACACAGCCAGAGAGGGAACACAAGCAGGGGGAGGGAGAGAGGGAGAAGCAGGCTTCCCGCCGAGCAGGGAGCCCGATGTGGGGCTCGATCCCGGGTCTCCAGGATCATGACCTGAGCTAAAGGCAGTCGCTTAACCAACTGAGCCACCCAGGCGCCCCAGTGCACGACTTTCTTTGACCATGTGGTGCTTCGGTTTTCTGGGAGAGCACTTGGCTCCCTGCCAAGACCCCAACATCTGTGAAAGTAGGGACTGAGGCTCCTGGGAAGTTAGCATTGGGCGTCCAAGCCCAGAGCTGGCACGTCAGCCCCCCGTGTATGCTTACTGTTGAGGGACAGGTACTCGAGCCGGATGATGCGTGCTCAGGTGGTTATAACCGTGAAGATCTTACCACATTGTAGAGGCCCCACCGATGGTCTCGGTGATATGCTGAGCATTTCGGGCACTCTGGCAGACTGTTGGGAGGGAAACTGCAGAAGGGCCTTCTGGAACCTTGCAAGTAAGACGTCAGGTCAGGGTGGCCGCTCCCTGAGTGTGGGTCACGCCTCGTCCTGAGAGAAGGTTCCCCATCTGGCAGCCATGGCTGGGCCACGCCGAGCAGAGCGCCGCGGTGGCTCGGCCACTTCCTCCACACTGTCCTTGGGGAGGACGCTGGGCTTTCCTGAGCACCTGCTGCATTCTCTGTGACCGAGATGTATTGTTGGATAAACGCTGAGCTTGCATTCTGGTAGGGGCACAGAATAAAAACTAAGCCTATTAAGTGAATTGCACGGTGTGTTAGAAGGTACTGTGGGGAAAAATGAGAAGTAGAACGGGATGAGCGGGCTGAAGGAGGGAACGACTATGATTTTAAATACTTGGTCTCTAGGATCCGTCTTTTTTCCATGGTGCCCCCCAGGCAGACTTGCAGGGGGTGAGGGAGGCGATTAATCCCGGGGCCTCCACAGGAAGGAACAGCGGGAGTATGGCTGGAGAGTGTATGTAGTTGTGGGAGAGCAGGTAAGAGGACCCGGCTTCCTGCTGGAAGCAACCAGGGAATCATCGCAGGGCTTTCAGCCGACGGATGACTACATCCTAGAAGGCCTAGTCTGGCTGCTGTGATGAGAAGAGAAGGCGGAGAGAGGTGAAGAGGGCTGGGAGGTCAGCTTCCCTAGGGCAGCGGGTAGAAATGGTACAAAGTGGCAGAACTCTGGGTGCCTTTGGGACCTCGAGGAGGCCGGATTTCCTGGTGGTTCTGACGTGGGCTGGGGGGGGAAAGGAGGAGTGGGGGTTCTCTGTGATGCTCTGGCCAGTGGTGTTGCTGTCATCTGAGAGGGGCTGATAGGCGTGTGGCTGGGAGGTCGGTTTGGGACTTGTGGATGTGTACGCAGCTGCTGGGGAGCCAGGGGGAGCTGCTGGGGGTAGGAGGGTTCAGGAGAGAGGTCTGGAGATACAAAGTTGCCCTTGGGGAAATGGATTTCTCATGTGGTGTGCGTACAGCATTCCTTCCCCAGACGTGCAGAGGACAAATCAGAATAAGAAATCTAAGACCACGTGGGTTAAGTAGGGTTGGAGGACTAAAGTCAGCAGTGATCCAGTGAAGTCTCTCATAAACATTACTGTGTTTCTGAAAGCAGACCGGTGCATTATAGAATGATATCAGGATGTCAGGGACCATGAGACCTGACTGCACAATATTCTCACCTTCACTTAGAGGTCACGGATGCTGTTCTGTGAATCCCCAGTTATGATTCCTTGCTTAGTAGAAAACGTTCCCTGCAATTGTAGTTTTTCTAAGATGCTTATAAACACAACTCGTGGAGCGCCTGGGTGGCTCACTGGGCTAAGCATGTGCCTTCAGCTCAGGTCATGATCCCAGGACTCTGGGATGGAGCCCCGTGTCGGGCTCGCTGCTCCGCGGGAAGGCTGCTGCCCCTGTTCCCTCTTGCCCTCACTTGTGCTCTTGTGCTTTCTTGCTCTCTCACCCCCAAATAAACAAATAAAACCTTAAAGAACAACAACACACCCACCGTGCCCTGTTACCGGTGATGGGTGTCACGCTTCTGATTTTCAGCTCAGCGCTGCTGACTTCCATCCCTGATGTCCTGCCCCCAGGCACACTCAGGCTCTGTCATGGCCACTGAGATGCAGAGGGCTGCAGGGCTTGGGGTGGACGATACTTCCGGGAGTCCCTGTCCCATCAACACAGCTCTCCCCGCCTTCTCCCCTGCCTTCTCCCGGCCCTGCACACTCTCAAGGCTGAACTTGACTTTCCCTAGCTTTCTCTGGCATCCCTGGAGCTCTCATTGCAGAACCTCCCTTCGGATGCTGAGCTGCTTTATCTCCTGGCAGAAAGGCTCCAGCCTGGGGCCTGGTTTCTCTAATTTCCCCCGTGGGGTTGATTTGGGGGGGGGTGGCAACTTCTCAATATGCTAGAAACCTTAGTGAAGCTGACTCATACATACCGAAATTTTGCATAACAGGTAAACTCAATACTAGAATGTTTTTTTCGGACAGGATTCCCCCAACTTCCTGGATTACAAGAATCTCTTGGGCTCTTCTGAAAGCATCAGGTTTGGATTCAGACCTACCTGAGCAGCACCCACAGGGGCGGAGAAAGAGTCTGCATCATTAGACCAAACCTGGGGGCGGGGAAGTATTTGAGGGGCCCAAAGTCCAAGATTCCTCTTTCCTGCTCAGAGAAGAAAAACAATGACTAGGACAAAGGGGAGGTCAAAATGTCCCTTCTTCCCTGAGAGGCTTGGCTGCAGGGTGTTGTGTTAAGTCAGCTAGCCTCAGAGGCCTGCTGATTGAATTCCTGGAATGAGGCTCCTTTGCCTGGAGCCCAGAGCAGGCCCTCCCTGGAAGGTGAAGGGGGGGAGAGCGGGAGGGGGGGGCGAGGGTCTGGAGTAGCCCCGAAGCCTTGCAGGCTGCAGAAGCTTACTTCCAAAGCGGGTAAGGGGCCCGAGCTGGAGCTGAGCTTAGTGGAGCAGGGTGGGCCATTCACCCGTGTGTCAGTCCCAGAAGTTCCTTTTCCCTGCAGGAGCAGAGAGAGGGGAGAGATGGAGAATCCAGGACTGTACTTGGGGGGGGGGGCACCCCTCCCCCCTGCTCCCAGCAGTCAGGAGTGGGAAAAGCCTTCTCTCTCGGAACCCAGGTGATTTGCATGATCAGGAAAATCTGGGAAGCAGGTCCTGGGTTTACTACAATGTTGTCTCTTGTCTCTGTGATTTTTCACTGGAATCTTCCACTTGTACACTTTCAGGATCTCTGAGCTAACCCAGCTTCTGTGTTTTGGGGTGCTGGCTCCCCAGGGCAGCAGCTAGGGTGTGTACCCGATGGTGTTTGGATGGGGACCTGTTCCTTTAAGGCTGTGTCTGATTGGTGGAGGTCAGGGGCATGTTGTCTTAATGCCTCTACCAGCACCTTGCCTAAGCCTTAGTGACCACACTGGTGGTGGCCCTGTTTCTTTTTTTTTTTCTTTTTTTTTTTTTTAAAGATTTATTTATTTATTTGACAGAGAGAAACACAGCCAGAGAGGGAACACAAGCAGGGGGAGTGAGAGAGGGAGAAGCAGGCTTCCTGCCGAGCAGGGAGCCCAATGTGGGGCTCAATCCCGGGTCTCCGGGATCATGACCTGAGCCGAAGGCAGTCGCTTAACCAACTGAACCACTCAGGCACCCCAGCCCTGTTTCTCACATAGACCCGAGCACGTGGATTTAATTTTAAAACCACCCAAAAAAATTTTGCTCTGTGAGTGCTTGCCAGAATAACCAGGGAGAAAAACTAGCTCTTAACTTTATATATAAACTTTACTTTGAAATAATTATGGGTTCACAGAGGTTGCAAGAAAATGTGCAGGGAAGTGCTATGTGCCCCTACAATTTAGTTTTTTTTATTAATTTTTATTTTTTCAAGATTTTATTTATTTGAGAGACAGTATGAGATCGAGAATGAAACAGGGAGGGGGCAGAGGGAGAGGGAGAAGCAGACTCCCTGTTGAGCAGGGAGCCTGACATGGGGCTCGATCCCAGGACCCCCAGATCATGACATGAGCTGAAGGAAGATGCTTAACCGTCGGAGCCAGCCAGGCGCCCCTAATTTAACATTTTTAAGTGAAAAGAAATTTGTTTTTTAAAGCTGGCAAAGGAACATGCAGTGAAAGTCAGGCAGGCAGTTACTCGGAAAAGGAATATAAAAAGAAAGTTCGGCATTCATTTTTGTCGGTGATGTTAGCTGATGTCTTGGAGAATCTAAGAGCGGTGTCTGAGTATCCGTCTTTCACACCCCCCAGCGACCGTCACGCCTGCTTGGTCCCCAGAGCGGGCCTGCTCAGTGGGGCGGCGGGCAGCATCTTCTCCCTGCAGCAAGGCTGCGACTCCACTGATTTGGCAGACCTAGACATATGCCTCCGTCCAGGTGTTGGAAATGGGGAAAGTCAGGTGACTGCTGCCTTTCTGCTATTTTCCAACGAAGTCACCTCCAGGAGGGCTTCAGACCTCAAGCGCATCTCCCGGTATTCAGCAGCGTTCATGAGGCACGTGATGCAGCTTCGCGCTCCCAGAGAATTGCCCAAGATTGCAGGTTCCAGAGCTTCGCCCTAAGATTGGCCAGCTGCACTCGCTTTGCTAAACCCCAGAAAGTCTCCTCCCTCTGCTGTGCTTTCCAAGGATAGGGATGGTAGAGACCCCACATCTTGTATTAACTTACCTTCCAGAAATGTAGAGGCCCAGAACTAAATGTTCTGTGTTCCGGACTTTGCTTCCTAGTGCGAACTCATGCATGCATCAGATCTCCTGGAGGGCCCGTGAAAGCCGAGATTCTGATTAGGAGGGTCTGGGGCTCCGTTTCTAACACCTATCCCAGGTGATACCAATGCCGCTGGGCCGTGGAACACACCTTAAGAAGCGCAGCTGTAGGCGGCGCTGACGCACATCTCCTGCCTTCCCAGGTAAGGGTCGCCGCGTCTGTGGTTGTCGCCACGTCTGTGGTTCTCACCGAGTCTCTGGTTGTCGCCGCGTCTCTGGTTTTTGTTTCCTTCCTTCCTCCCTCCCGTGCTCGGGAATGTCTTAGTGTGGAATCCAACTTTTCATTTGATGAATGCAAACTAAGACCTTGATTGGAGTCAGCATATCTGTGTGCGCTGTAGTTCCCGGGCCGGGCGCCCGGGGCGGGCTCCCACCTTCTCCCGGGGTAACTCTTGTGTGTCTCCCTCCCCAGAGACCAACATTAGGTGTCTTTAGCAAGGTCCAGTGAAGTGATGGGTCTCAAACTCCCAGCTTCTGTGAGCAGTGCCAGGCCCGCTGTCCTCCCCGTCGCTGTTATTAAAAACAAACAAACAAACAAACAAAAAACTTCACGGAGTATCTTTATGTAATTGGCTTTACTAAATGATTCATGAGCCTGGAGGGTATCCCATCTGGGGGTCTTGTCATGCAGATCACCTCCTCATGCCTTGGGTGGGGGGTGAGTTGGGGTGGGGGTAGAAAGAGCCCCTGAGGCAGGCACTCCTTAGAAATTTCCTGACCAACCATAAGACCTTTTTGAGCAATTAGGTTAGGTTGCATTGGGTATTTGGCCTAAAGGATGCCATTTTGGGCCTGGGTTTTCTTTAAAACACTGTGAAGCCTTTCTCTGGATATTTGCATCCTGTGTGAGGAGTTGGAGGGTGGGTGCTGAGACTAAGTATGTATTATGAATGTTTATTTTGAATGTGTATTTGGTGCAATTTCTGACCCAGCTACGTCAGGCTGCTATAAGGAACAGACTTGGTTAGAGGGATGATTATTTCTACTCTTCTGTTCCTTCTAAAAATTAAAAATTTTTCACCAGGTGCCCCTCCACTAATGCTTTCTCGCCTCGTCTGTGCCTTACCGAGGAGAAGTCCAACCCAACCTCTTTTTTCCCCTCGACTACACTATTTAAAAAAACGAGTTAATGGCTCATCCATTTCAGGCAAACTCCTAGGATTCAGTGGTTTAGTGTTTTTTTCTTCCACTGACACAAGGGATCCCTTTTCCAGCCCTACCTGTAGTCATCATTCTAGTTTGACATTTCTGGGGTCCACGTGCGGTTTTATCTTCCCATGAGGAAGCAAGCCTCTTAGGAATGGGGTCCACGATGCCTTCATGACACGTGGCTAACTTTTCAAATAACAGTTGAGTTCCTGGCCGTTCTTTAGTTTATGCCTCACTGTGTAGTTTGCTGTCATTCTTGTGTTTTGCTGGTTTATCCTTAATCCTATGTGCCTTTTTTTTTTCCTTTAAATCTCTAAGTGCCCTACCTCACAGAGGTAGGTATTGTATACACATTTATTAAATAAGCTTCCCAGAATCCTACCAGGGCCGTATTTCCAGATCCCCACAGTGTGCTCCTTCCTACATGGGCTTGGCACTTTCTGCGTCCTAGACCCAGTGCTCTGAAGGACGGAGAATCCACCCCTGCTCTTTAGGTATGGCGAATTTATGGGGTTCAGCTTTCCCCCTCCGACTGGCAGCAGGACAGTGCTGAGTACTCAGTTACAGGACTCTGTCCCATGGTCATTTACGGATGGCCGATCCTCGGAGATCGGGACATGTTGTCCTAATGAGCCTGTCAGCACTTGGCACAGCTCCTAGCCTGGAGAGGGCTCTTCGTAAATGTCAGTGCGGTGGAACTGAGGCTGCGCAGAACAGGATGGAGAAGCACACAGCACGCGTGAGAGAAGTTAGAGGACCAGCCTTGCTGCCAGAGAAGTAGAGCTAGAAGGGGGAATTCCGTAGGCTAACGCCTATCGGGTGGTAGAGAAATGGATTTCAGTTACCTTTCTTTCAGTATCTCGGAGTGCATTTTTTTTTTTTTTTAAGCGCACAGGAGAATAAATACTTCTGCAAACTGGTACGGAGAGGCTGGCTCATTTCTTTATTGAAATGAGGGAAACGAAAAATCTCAGGGCCCTCCCCTCCATGGAGCAGGTGGCCTTGCTTATAAGTCTTTCTTGCTGTCAACAGGTACTCAACTTGCTTCTTCCTCCTCTCCGCTGCTGGCCCCACTAACACAAGGTCAGCCAGGCGTTTTGTGAAGGGAGTAGACACTTTTATTTCACAGATAGAATATTTAAAAAATGTCCTTGGGAAACAGAACCATCCAGCTGATCTAAATTCCCATCTAAACTCCTGTCTGGATCGTACAGAAGTGATGCTTGTTGGTTAGACAGTTTCAGGGGGGGTGTGGAGGGAGGAGAAAGGTCAAGAGGCCAGGCGCCCCCCCCCCCAGACAGTCGTGGTCTGTTCACTATGCCAAAGACGGACTTTGGTGCTGACCATTCCTTTTATTTTGTTTACATTTCCTTATTGATCAAAACTCTTGTTAAATTTGGTATGTAAAAATGTTTGTCTTCCAATGCTGACTAGCATAGATAACCTTTTATGTAAAAAGTCTCAGATTAACAAAAGACTTTCTACCACGTGAACGTTTTAAAAAATGGTAGAACACCTCTGCACCTTTTAGCAAGTGATACTGAATTATAGAAGTTCAAGTCCCAGCCCACCGCCTTGCAACCTGCACAGCGTCCTTAGACGTGTCACTCAGCCTCTCTGAGCCTCCGTAGCTGCTGCTTCTGTAAAATGGGACTAGGAATGGTATTTTCCCTTGAGGGCTGTCGGGAGGATTCGGTGAGTTAATGCAGGTAAAGGTGTGGGCAAGCGGAATGTGAGGACTGGATGTGGATAGACCTCTAGGCTCCTGGTGGTGAAGCTTATGCGGGAAACCGAAAGGGTGAGCTAGTCGTCCCTAAGTGCTGGGCCTGGGGAGGTTCCCAGTCTTGGAGATCAAGGTCAAAGGGGTGGGGAAGGAAAGGAGAGCAGCCCTCTGCTCTTGGGGTCCCTCGGTCTGCTTCCCTGGCCCTGTCTGTCGTCTCTGACCCATGTGGAGGGGAATCCCTTTCCAGGCTGTGGAGGGCAGAGAACAGCCCCTATGCCACAAGGCTGATTTCGGAAACAAGAACCCCTCCCCCCCAGCTTGACTGCAGCACAGAGGCATACTCAGGGTGGTTATAAAAAGAACAGAAAGTTTTATTAAGCCTTTCTTTAGAAAACGCGATAGAATGACTTTCCTTGTGGGGACAAAAGTGTTCTTTTTGGAAATGAAGTCGATTTTTGTAGTAAGGACTCCTAAAGACAAAGGTTGATTCCCTCCCCCCAAAGAAAATGTGAAGCGCCAAATACTTTGATGCCTCAGAGAGGTGCGCTGGGGCCTGTGCCTCTGGGTGACAACAAGCGTGGCTGGAGTATTTTCAAAGGTGTGAAATGTTATTCTTCAAAAGCTGTAAAGCTAACTTAAACTCTTGAACTCTGCTCCAAGTTTTGTTTTTTTTTTTTTTTTTTAATTCAAGTTCAGATAGGAAGGTTGACTGTGATATCGATGTGAACATATTGTCCCTCTTGGTTTTTGTGGATTATATACTTGTGTACTTCGGTCAAGATGTTGCATATTCTTGTCTGTGGCTGAAAAGTGAAAGAACAGGTGGGCCCATAAGTAAAAAAAAAGTAAACAGGTGGGTGGCTCAGATGGTTGAGTGTTTGCCTTTGGCTCAGGTCATGATATCGGGGTCCTGGGTTGAACCCCACATCAGGTTCCCAGCTCAGCATGGAATTCTTTCTCCTTCTGCCCCTTCCCTTTCTCTCACTCCCTAAAAAATAAAAGATTGAGGACCGTTTAATAGGGTCAAGAGAGGATTTCAGTTGATCTTAAAGTCTGCAATTAAGATATCAGAATCTGAATACCTTCTGTTGAACTAGGGTTCTTTCAGAGTGATTTTGTAAGCCTTCTGTGTTGATCCTTGTAGGAGTCTATAAAGAAAGGTTGAGTGTGATCACAGCCCTTGTTTTGCAAGGGAAGGTGAGCCAGGCCAAGTGACCTGCCCAGCTTGCGTGGACTTATCCTTGAGGGAGAGAAGAAACAGGAGGGAGATTTGTTCCTGCCCTTTCTTTGTAGGGGACCTGTTAGCTGTCAGAAATGTGGCCAGGCCTCGGAGACTGGCCGCTGATCAAAGCACCCCGCCTGTGCTGTTGGAGGAGGCAGATGCCATGGGAGCCATTGATGTAGTTAGGCGTGAGCAGATGGTCTGTGCTCCCAGACCAAGAGGATACCTCCGTGCATGAGTCAGGGAAGACCCAGATCATGGGAGGCCCCATCTGGAAGGGTAAATAAAAGCTGCTCAAATAAAGAAGGTAATGAAGAAGGAAGAAAGCATCAAATATGGAAGTGGGGAGCTAAATTCTGAGAGAAATTTCGAGAACCGTGAGCACTGGAATGTTAAGTACTGCTGCGGTAGGATGGAGGGATTGTATCAGGTTCTCATCACAGGAGACCTTCTTCGTTACACTGAGGGCTTCTGACCCGTTTCTCTAGGCAGTGGAGGTCAGTGGAGGTTTGTTAATAGAGGAGAAACCTCATGTTGTGTTACTAGGAAGATAAAAATGGTAGCAGGGTGGGGGATGGGCAGGTTGGATGGAGGGACTCCTTCTTCTGTCTGATCCTCTACCTAAATTGGGCATTTTTGGATTCCCTCAGTGAAGGTAAGGAAGGCCTGGTGCCAGGGCTGGGATGTTGGTCATCCTTAGGAAGAGTGGCAGTCTGTGACTGGTTAGCTATTGTTTTAATCTGTTTTCAGCTCTTGATGAACTTAGAGCATATACCCCAAAACCTGCAACTATCCTTTCTCCTATTTCAGAAGAACTTAGAGGAATATATACACATGTAGGTACATTTTAAATGGGAGTTGACTGGAATTTACTTTTTTTAAAAGAAATCTTAACACGGGACTTGAACTCATGACCCTGAGATCAAGACCTGAGGTGAGATTGAGTCGGACGTTGAACCAACTGAGCCACTCAGGCACCCCTAAAGAAATTCCTAGCATTAGACTCCCAGGGGCCTCAGACACTACAGCCGGGAGCAGCCGCAATGGGTGGGGATAGTCCTTCCTACCGACCCAACACCAAGTGCTTTTCCATATTGCGGAGGCACGTAATGGAAGCCACAGACAATTCCCAGATGTGGCAAAGCAACGGCCACTTTCATCCTTCAGTCATTTGTTTCAACCACGTATTGGGTCCTGTGTTTGGCCCTGGGAAAAGAAAAGTAAAATTATTCACGGTCCCTGCCTCCAAGGGACAGGCTCATTTGTCAAAACGATGTAATCTGTTGTCAAAGTAATAGAGATGGAAAGTAGACCAGTGGCTGCCAGGGGCTGGGGGAGGAGATGAGGAGACCTTGTTTGATGGGTAGAGTTTCAGTTTTGAAAAACGAGCAGAGTGCTGGAGGTTGGTGGTATAGGGGTGTGAATGTGTTGGACATGACGCACGGTACCCTTAGAAATGGTTAAGATGGGGGCGCCTGGGTGGCTTAGTTGGTTAAGCGACTGCCTTCGGCTCAGGTCATGATCCCGGAGACCCAGGATCGAGCTCCACATCCGGCTCCCTGCTCGGCGGGAAGCCTGCTTCTCCCTCTCTCAATCCCTCTGCTTGTGTTCCCTCTCTGGCTGTGTTTCTCGCTGTCAAATAAATAAAAATCTTAAAAAAAAAAAAAAAAGAAATGGTTAAGATGGTAAATTTTATTCCACGGTTAAATTTGCATTTTAACCACAGTTAAAAAACAAAAGCTTTGTGTACATGTAACTTAATTCCTTCTTAAGACTTACTAGAATGCATGCGTGTGTGTGTGTGTGCACAAGCAAGGGGGTGGGACAGAAGGATAGGGAGAAGCTGCCTCCCCACGGGTCATGGAGCTCAGAGTGAGGCTCAATCCCAGGACCCGGGATCATGACTTGAGCTGAAGGCAGATCCTTAACCAAGTGAGCTACCCAGGCGCTCCAGTAATTTATTTTCAAAGCTGGTTTTGAGTACATTGGTTGAAAGTGCTTCAGAAGGACTTAGTACCATCACTTCTTGGATGAGAATACTTTGTCTTGGAAGCTTTGAGGACCTATAGTAAAGAGACAAGATTAAAGTTTTTTGTCCTGTAAATTTTTAAAATTTACAAAGATTCCCTTACCTTTCTTGAGATAACTTTGGCTTGCATCCCTATGCCTGTACTTTATATGAATATACTTGATTTAAAAATTGGCCTTGTTTTGAACATATGGTTTTGTAACTCACATTTTTTACTTAGTATGTTATGAATTTCTTCTCAGTCCTTCCTAAACATTCTTCCACTATATGATTTTCTAATGACTGTACAAGATGCCATAACACAATTTAATCCTTTAAATGTTGGACATATTAGGTTTCTACAGGTTGCTAAAAGAAAGCATGATAGGATGAACTTTGATAGAAATGTTCAGAGTTCTTTTACAAAAGTGGAGTTGTTGCATCGAAAGGATGATAAATTTTCATGAATTCTTTTTTCCTCTCTACTTATTAATATTATTCAAGTACTTATGGCCAAATATTTAAAGAACCCTAAATTTCTTGGACCTAATTCATGTGAAAAAGGAAAAAAGGCCGTGGAATGCAGTTGTTTAATGCAGGTATAATGGGGTGAGTTAGGTGGCCCCAAAATTCGTACGTTGGGGTTCTAACACCTTGTACCTCAGAATGTGACTGTTTGGACACAGGGCTTTTAGAGAGGCAGTTAAATGAGAGTGAGGTCATTAGAGTGGGCCCGAATCCGGTATGACCGTTGGGTCTGTGTAGGAGGAGATTAAGATCGGACACAGGACCATGTGAAGGCACAGGGTGAAGACCACCATCTGTAAGCCAAGGAGAAGAGGCCTTAGAATAAACCAGTCCTGTTGACCCCTTTGATCTCCGGCTTCTTGTCCCCAGGCCTTAAGTAATTTCTCTTGTTGAAGCTGAGCTGTGTGTTGAACTCCATGGCAGGCCTCGCCCACCACGACGGCGGGCCCTTGCTCACCCCGCATGTGTGCAGGTGCTGCTATCTTGGTGCGGCCCAGTGAGCCCTGGACGCTTGGTTGGTCAGAACAGACTGGACTCCAGGTTTCTGGAGACCGACCCACAGGTGCCATGACGGATGGGCCCTCCCGGCTCAGTGCATCCTCTGTGTGTGGTGGTCTGTTTCAGGGATCCACACGCAGTTGAGGAGTGGAAGGAAAGGCCAAGTTAGCCTCAGTGGGCCTGGGGCTTCTCTGCTGTTCCCGTCTGGTGGATGGAAGTCGGGGTAGAAAGAGGGACTATTGGATGAGTCTATAGTCGGTAGCCTCTCAGTACTGGGGACACCCGGAAGAAAGGCCCGTTCACTTGCGTCTCTAAAGCTTGTCTGTTGGAACCACATCTCCCTGGATCTCCTCTGCGATGACTGTTCTTCATGGTTTTGGGCTTTGTTCACAACATGTATGCCGCTCAGTGATAAGTCATTTATCCTAACACAAGTTATTAAGGGATCGAACAATCCCTTTTCCCTGAGTACAGACAGATACTTGAGGCCAAATACTCAGGGGCCTGTTCTTAAAAGCAGAGTTAATGTAGTGTGAGGTAGTTTTTTGTTTGTTTTGGTTTTTTTTGAGAGCACATGAGTGAGAATGAGTTGGGGAGGAAGGAGCAGAGGGAGAAGGGGACTCTGTACTGAGCAGGGAGTCCAACTTGGAACTCGATCCCAGGACCCTGGGATCATGACCAAAGCCAAAGGCATTTAACCGACTGAGCCACCCAGGCACCCCATAGTGTGAAGTTTTGTTTTTTTGTTTTTTTTTTTTTTTTTCCCCGTCTCTGGAGTCCGACCACTTGGTTTTGGCGCTGTCTCCCCTGTTCACTTTGTATCCCATAGCAAATTGATTAGCTTCTCTGACTCTCAGTTTCTGCATCTATGAAATGGTTTAATAGTAGGCTTTTTAATCCCAGGGTGATTGGGAGGATTAATGAGATAATTTATTTGTGGTCTGTGTTACATTGCCTGACAACATGATAAGAGGCTGGTAAATGCTTATTACTATTATCCTAGTATTTAAACACTCCATCAAAAAGTACCTTAGGAGTTGCCATGTTTGGGAAATGATCTTTGAGCTTACTTAACTTTGAGGTTACTTAACTCCCCTTAAATTGTGTCAGAAATATGGGAGATTTGGGATGCTTGGGTGGCTCAGTCAGGTAAGCGTCTGCCTTCTCAGGTCATGATCTCAGGGTCCTGGGATTGAGCCCCATCTCTGGCTTCCTGCTCAGTAGGGAGCCAGCTTCTCCCTCTCCCTAGCTTGTGTTCTCCGTCAAGTAAATCTTAAAAAAAAAAAAAAAAATGTAGATGTGATGTAGCCAGCTTCTCTTTAAGACAGAGTTGACTGCGAGCGTTTCACACGTGCTGAGAATCTGGTAAGTGCTCAAGGAATGGTGGCTCGATGTGTACCGGGTCCAGTCCTAGTGGGACTGGGCTTGGTGTGGGTCCCACCCTTGCACTAAGTGGCTTTGTGACAGGCAGGTCTCTCAATGGCTTCGAGCCTCGTGGGTCTCCTCACTGGTGGAAGGTCAAGAGTGGAACCTACTTTATTAGGTTGATTTGAGGTTGACTATGCTTCATGGAACTTTGTGTTGTTTTTGCTGCTGTCATTGATTAGTTCTCCCTGTTGTCTTAAAGCCATTCTGGCTAATGCAGGGTAAGGGCCTTTGAAAACAGAGCTGCGAGGCGCCGTGGGAACAGTCTGTGTGGTGCACCGGGCCCCTGCTGGTCGCCAGGTGATGGGAGATCGGTGAGGCATTCTCTCCCTTCCTGCCGTGCACATCCCTCCGGAGGCCGTGGGCTGCATCCAAGAAGATGACCTTTCTAGACAAGAAGGCAGCTCTGCAGGCAAAGGAGGAATTTCCTTCTCCTTTTAAACCCACAGATCTGTGAGAACCGCAGGTGTAAGCTGGGGGCTGGGTGCACACGTGTCCTTAGTCAGACCTCTGACGCGGGATTTGTAGAAGGCACGGTCCTGACTTGTAAGGGTCGATGGAAAGGATAAATACCTCAGGTGTGGGGCTCGTGCACTTTGTACGATGCAGACCAACCAATAGACACCATCTTTGTGGGGTTGTACTTAAGGAGAAAAATGAAAAAGGGTTACTTTGGCTCCTGGGGAAGTCGCGGAGGGAAAGTAGTCCATGTTTTTGAGTACTACCCTAGTGCCAAACCTTGTGGCTGACATTAGACAAAAACTCTTTCCTTTGGCTTAAGAGTAACTGAAGATAAAATGCTCAACTCCTTTCATTGCCTTTGTTTTCTTGGTCAAGGAAAAGGCTGAAAAAAATCTAATTGTAAGAGAACTGAAGCCTGGGAAGGATAAACTCCAGATAAGCTGGTTTCCTGATCCAGACTATTCCTTCCGAGGATTTTTTCCAGAATTTTTTTGTGAAGTTGCTGAACCACTGTCATTGGTCATTGAGATGCTATAGAAGGTGAGGTAAGGCAAGGCCCAGAAAGGAATCTTAGAAACTTTAGATTGGGGATGTTGATGTTAGTCTCTGATGATGACATTCTGGCCTGCTCGTCAGATCCGTGTTCTGTGAGTGAGGAAAGCCGTGACCAACAGAGCCCATCATGGGTTCCCTCAAACCACCATGGTGGATCCCTAAATATGCCACCGCATTGGAAGCTGTAGCCGATTGTTGTAACTCCGGGCTCTATAGATTCAGACATGGTGCTCTTGATAAAGTGCCTCTGGGTATCCTTGTAGAAAAGGGACTTGAGGTATAAGAGGAAGTATAATGGGTGGTGGTTCACTTAAGTGGAGACAAAACTAGTTCTAGTACTGTTTTCTTGCAGTACTAGGTGGTGGGCAGCGATCTCCCCCGAGGGGAAGCCTGCCTTAGCAACTCTGGGTCCAGCTGTTCATCAGTGCCTTGAGATGATAGGCTTACACGGTTTGTGGGTCACTGGGCATTAGTTAAAGTGAGCTGCCAGAAAAGTGGGACTGTAGTGGGAGGTCCAGGACGCTGATGGACACAGTCCAGTCCAGGGGGGAGTGATTGAGCGGTGAGGGTCCAATTTTAGCAGTGAGGTACCTTCCCATAAACTTGGCTGATGTGAACTGAAAAAAATGGGCTTCTAACTCAGGACTTAACAGAATGAATGACTTTTCCTCTTCAAAAGCTGAAAGGGACATGCACAGCAATGATGATATGTGTAGGATGAATAAAGGTTTATTCAGCAAATTCTCTCACCCTCATTAAGAGATAGGAGAAGCAGTTGGCTCATTTTCAGGCATGCTGCCTGATTCTTTGTTAGGGTTGCAGAAGGACTTGTGTGAATTCGGACAAGGGTAAGCCACGTGTAAATGTACTGTCCTCCTCTGCAAGTGGTTTTTATTAAAAGTTAACATGTTTTGTCTCTAAAAATTTCTCCGATGAAAAACCTTCTCTATAAGGACCAAGATGAATTTTCCAGAGACTGAGATGGAGAGACATTTATGTTTTCCTTGAAGTTAATTAATGATCAAGTGTCTGTGTTTTAGCAGTAGTGAATGAAGGATGCAACTCTTAACATGCAAGACTGTGATTGTCTTCTAGTTTAAATGACTTGTTCCTATCATTTTCGCTACGGTGCTTTTCATACTTTGTAGGCTGTGACCTATAGTAAGAACCACATTTGTCTGGTGATAAATGTGTATACAGACACATACACATTCACACATACACTTCATGCAGAGCTGAAACAAAAATTCACAAAATACTGTATTGGATACTTTCTAATATTTTCTGCTTTATTTGAATCTATCCTATTCTGGTGAAGACCTCCTTTATTGATTTTTTTTTTTTTTTTTAATTTTAAAATCTCACTAGGTGAGATTGGTGGCAGCTAGGTGGCTCAGATGGTTAAGCATCTGCCTTTGATTCAGATTATGATCCCAGAGTCCTGGGATCGAGCTCCACATCAGACTCGTGCTCAGACATGACCACCCAGTATTACCCTAAAGGATGTTAAGGGAAATGCTTCTAGATAGCTGGGAATTTCTGTTTTCTAGGTGGAGGGCAGTTCCAGAGTCAAGAAACAAACTGCAGTCTGGCCATTGGTTTATGACCTGTGTGAGGATGGCTTGCCTCAAACCTGTCAGCTATTTCATGTTAGGAAATTAGGAGAATATATTAACTTACAGATGGTTAACATTGGAAGGAGTTGCAGAAGTCTGTTATAACTTGTTGCTCAATTCAGGGGTCACTTCTGAGGTGTCCTCACTGTTGGCCAGCATCTGCTTGATTACCTTTAGAAACGGGCAGCTCACTGCCTTTCGCTGTTATAATTACCACAAATTCAGTGGCTTACAAAACACAGATTATCTGGCTGGTTTGTAATTCCGAGATCTGAAATGGGTCTCACTGGACTAAAATCAAGGCGGTGGGAGGGCTGCATTCTTTCTGCAGATCCTGGGAAAGAATCCGTTTTCATGCCTTTCCGGCTTCTATAGGCTGCCTGCATTCTTGGCCTCGGTTCAGCTTAGATCCAGCAATAGCCAGCTGAGTCTCCCGTTCCAAGATCCTGACTCTCTGGTCTGCTTCCATCTTCCACTTTTAAAGGACCCTTGTGATTATATTAGCTTGACTCATAATGTCTTTAAGGTATGACGAGCAACTATAATTCAGCCTGCAAGTTTAGTGCTCCCTTGCCGGGTAAGGTAATGTACTCACTGGCTCTGGGATGACAGCCTGGGCGTCTCTGGGGGCCCTGACTGTGCCTGCCACACTCAGTCTTCTGAGCTAGGCTTTGTCTGTGGTTCTAACGTTGGGAAACGTGTATTTGTTGACTTAGGACAAGGACGTGTACCAGGTGAGTTTGTAAAAGTAGAATAAGGAAACTTGGGCATCTTCAAACTTGAGCAGCATGAATGCCGAGAGGGAGGAAGAACTGGTGGAACTTAATTCCTGGGAAGCATGGTCTCTGTCCATGGGCTGTGATGGTATTTTGTGCCTTTTGAAGGATGTGATATTGGCTTGGTGTTTTCTGAAAAGATGAGAAACCATGAGTCTTGAATAAAGAGCCCAGGAGAATCTGGAGGGCATTGGGCTGGTCACTGTCTTCTTCGCTGAGGTTGTACTAGGCTGTGGTTGGAAAGTCGTTTTGAAGGTGGCTGCCCCCAGACGCAGGGATCAGTGGGCTGTGAGAGCGTGTGGAGGGTTCTTGAGCAGCTCTGACTTTGTTAGAGATTCTGATCGGAGTCACAGGAGCTTGGTCTGCTGTTGGTGACTCCTGGCCACAGAGGGGAAATAACTATGCAAAGCGATGACTTAGTAGAGGCTGTTGAAAGAAACAAAAGAATAAAAACCAAAAACAGACCCTAATGATTTACTGCTTCATTCCTTTAACGCCGAAAGCAGGACAGCTGAGTAACCCTTGCAGGTGTTCTACGCTGATGGGAATGGCTTCATTTTGGAAACATGAAAACTGAATAACAGACTGAAAACTGATAAATTAAGTGATATGAAAGTGTTATATTAAGTGCCTCAAGTGGCATTTAGAAAGTTATCGAACAATGAGAAATCCGTTTAGCTCCCCCCCCCCCAATGAAGGTCTTTTGTGACAAGCAAAATAAGCATGTAATGGAATTCTACTATTTTCTTGGATTTCGGTTTTAATTTAGCACTGGCAAGAGGAGACCTTGGATTCTTAGAAGTGGAAGCCTCTCTCCTCAGAATGTTGTTTACTCTAGTGAACAAAGTAAGCTGTTGGCAGAAAGCACACGGTAGCCATGGATGTCTGCTGCCGTTGTCTCCTCCCCCCACCATCTCTTCTGCAACCTGCTGTGAAGCATTCCTTGGCAACCGACAGCTTTCAGATGTGCTGCTGTTGGTCATGCCCAACGGCCTGTCTCCCCGGCCTGCTTCGAACTGAGCACGGAGCGTGGCAGACCAGAGCTGCGCTGTTCCCACCCTACACAGGACTCTCTTGGTGGGCAGTCTTTGCTCTCCCTTCCTCTGCCCCTAACTGGCCTTGACAGGACTTGCTCAGAACTTCGCTGCAGCCTGAGGCCTTTGCCTCCCGGTCCCCCCTTCCTTCTCCCGCCCCTTTTTGCAGATGTTGCATCTGTATCTGGGTCTGCACGCTCTTCTCTGCTTTATTTCCCCTTTGTCTTTCATGGGTGTCTCCTCTGAAAATTGCATGTCTAAATCTTCCTTCGTGTCAGTCCTTTGGAGGACCCAAAGTGTTACATGTGTAAAGAATCTTTGAAGGTTTGAAAAAGTTATCTTTAAGGATTTTGAGGGAGGCGCCTGGGTGGCTCAGTTGGTTAAGTGACTGCCTTCAGCTCAGGTCGTGATCCCGGAGACCCCGGATCGAGTCCCACATCGGGCTCCCTGCTTGGTGGGGAGCCTGCTTCTCCCTCTCTCACTCCCCCTGCTTGTGTTCCCTCTCTCTCTGTGTTTCTCTCTGTCAAATAAATAAAATCTTTAAAAAAAAAAGATTTTGAGGGAGAGAGCACGAGCGAGGTGAGAGGCAGAGGGAGAAGCACACTCCCTGCTGAGCAGGGAGCCCAGTGCAGGGATAGATCCCTGGACTCCAGGACCATGACCTGAGCTGAAGGCAGATGCTTAACTGACTGAGGCACCCAGGTGCCCCCAGTCATTGAATGTATTTTAAGATGGTTTCAGGATATTATGGACTGTCTCCTCCCCAAGGTTGGGGTACAGTTGACCCAGCTCATTCAGGTCTGCCTGAGACCTGAGTTTCAGCCCTGGAAGTCCTGTGCTTTCTGAACCAAGCTGTGATAGCTGCCTACCCCTGCTGTGGTATGTGGTATGTAGCTATTGATTGACATCTTCAGTTTTTTCCCCAAAGGGTTTGGAGTAGCTCTCAATCAGGGACTTACATAAATTAATGTTAAAACATTTATAGACTCACGGTTGAGCAAAGGAGGAAGCAAATATGCTTACCATCAGCACTAATCAATTTTGGGGAAACACTGTTTTTCTTGGCATTAAATTTTTAAAGGAATTTCCTATGTGGGACTTCATATGGGGGACAGTAAGTACTAAAATATTGTCATTGTCAGTAGTTCCTCAGTAAAATCAAATATTTTCATGTGGCCCTTTCTTTGGATGATTGATGAAAACCAAGGGTGTGATATTTAGATGTGTCTTGGCAGTGTTGGTTTTATGAGGTTCTTAACTAATGATATAAAAGTATACAGTGTTCTCATCTAAGTCATCCCAAAGAAAAACCTTCTCAATTCCAGGAGAAGTAGATGCATAGGTGGTCTCATACCTCGGACAAGTAGCTCTCAGGTGAAGAAGCAGGCTGAAAATTTGTTTATAAGAATATCTGCTTAATACCCTTGACATTCACTGTAAATGACAAATGTGATAGAATACTTAAAAAAGGACAAATACCTCTTTAGGCAAACGTGGGCCTTTTGTTTCTGTCAATGCATGAGGCCCCAGAACTTTGAGAGGATGATTTATGGACTGCAAGGTCAAAGATAAGCTTATTATTATTTTGTAAAGATTTTATTTATTTGACAGAGATCACAAGTAGGCAGAGAGGCAGGCAGAGAGAGGAGGAAGCAGGCTCCCCGCTGAGCAGAGAGCCCGATGCGGGCCTCGATCCCAGGACCCTGAGATCATGACCTGAGCTGAAAGCAGAGGCTTTAACCCACTGAGCCACCCAGGCTCCTGATATGGAAGTTTAAACACCACAGCCATTCATTCAATAAATATTTGTTGGATTCTGGTCAGGGTACTGGAGATAGGCCAAAACCCAAAATTTCTCGTGTGGAGCCTGTATCCTGGTGGAGGCAGCTTGATATGAGTAAGTTAACTAATAAAATGTATGTCAGATGACAAAAAGTGCTGTGGAGAAAAATAAAGTAGGGAAAGAAGTTTTCAGTAGGATCCTTGGGAAAGGCCTCATTGAGATGGTTCATTTAGGAAAGGAGCTGGGAGGAAGCCAGATGACCAGGCCTTGCCCTCTTCTTGGTCGCATGTTCTGAGGAAAGGCATCCTTCTATGTGATGAAGACATTCAAGCAATCCATGGAGGGGATTATGGTGTTCTACCCACAACCAGCACCATGTGAGTCCTCTTGGAGCATGTCTTCCAGCTTCATCCAGTCCTTCAGATGACCCCAGTCTTGGATGACGTTTGATAAAGCCTCATGAGAGCTGTGAGTCAGAACCATCAACTAAGGTATTTTTAGTTCCTGATTCACAGAACATGTGTTTTAAGCCATTTAGTTTTGGGTTAATTTATTAGACAATAATGGGTAACTAATATAGATGGGCTTATAAATGGGCTGGATACTTCAGAGGACAGAGTTTGTGAACTTGAAAAGGGGTCAATAAAAGTTAAACCAGAACACAATGAAAAGAATGGAAAAACAATAAAATGAAAGAATAGTATGTATGAGATGTGGAGCAAAGATCAGATACGTGCAGTTGGGTTCCCAGAAGGAAGAGCGATAAAGGTATAGGAGAAATGTGTTTAAAAATATGGGTAAGGACTTTTCCAAGTGAATGAAAGACCACAAACTTCATACCCAAGAATTTTGAGCACTCCAAGCAGGAAAAATAAATAGAAAACCTATCTTGGCACATAGTAGTGAAACTGTTGAGAACCAAAGATAAAAAAGTTCTGAACATATGGAGAAAAATGGAACTATTACAGAGGAACAAAGATAATAGTGATGTCTGCTCATAAGCAATTCAAGTCAGTGGACATTGGCTTGCTGTCTTTAAAGTGCTAAAAGAAAAAAGTCAACCTAGAGGTTTTCCCTAGACAAAATAGCTTTCAAAAATGAAGATGAAGACCTCAGAAGTAAAATCTGCGCAAACTCCTTGCCAACGGACTCAGAGTATATGACCTTGTCAATGAAGTTCATGGGGCAGACGGAAGGTCTACACGGAGGAGTGAAAAGTGCTGAAAGTGGTTACAAGGTTGACAAAAACAGATCTTGTCTAATTTTTGATCTCCTTTAGCAATTGGCTGTTTAAAGAAGAGTGTATTATGGAGTTCATAACCTAGGAGCGTGTGACAACAATAGCACAAAGGACAGGAGGTTGCAAACACAAGTAGATTGTACTACACGGGGTAGACCGTGATGTTAATGGATATTACGAACTCTGGAGAAATAAACAAATGAGGGGTTATAGTTAATAGCCAAGTAACAGAGATAAGAATTCTTAAAGGGGAAGAGAAAGGGACAACAAATGAAAGGCGAATAGCAAAATGGTAAATACACATTGAGCATCTTGGTAGTTACATGTAATGTAACTAACCTGAATACTTAAAAAGTAGAGGTTGTTAGCTTGGATAATAAAGCAAGAACCCAACTATATGCTTTCCATAGGAAACCCACTTTAATTATAGAGATGTGGATGAGTACTGAAAAATACTCAAACACTAAAAGAAAACTAGATTTCTAGATAAATCTTTAGATTCTAGATGAAGAAATATGACAAGGAGTAAAAGAATATGACATAAAGGCATCAATTCATCAAGAAGACATAATTTTAGGTATAAGTTCATCTAATAACAACTTCATAATTACATAAAAGAAAAACTGATAGAGTTGAAAAGATAAGTCAAATTCACAATTAAAGTTGGATCCTTCAACACCTTTCTCAGTGAATAGAAGAAATAGAAAGGCGTTAAGATTTCAACAGCATTACCCATCAATAGGAATTCTAGAATACTCAGTGCCACTCAGTAGTACTTTTCAGATAGTCATGGATAGTCATCAAGCCTGCCCATATTCTGGATCCTTACAAACAAAACCCCTCAAATTTAAGAAGATTGAAATCCTAAAGTATGTTTTTCTTTGCAAAATAGAATTAAACTAGAAGTCAGTACAATAAAGGCGTCTACAAAAATATCTAAATATTTTGAATTAACACTTTTTAAAACCCATGGACTAAAGAAACGACAAGGGAGAGGAGATTTTTATCCAGGTAAAAATTTCTAACAGTAAATCTTCTGAATCATTTCAAAAGAAGACCACAAAGGAGGGAAGTGGAGATGGGATAAATAAAAAACGATGGGAAAGGTAGTCTGTTTAAATCCAAATATATTAGTAATTGCATTAAATGAAAATTGTCTAAAAGTGCCAGTTGGAAAACCAGGAATGTCAGTCTAGATAAATGAATGAAACTCAAGTATATACTGTTCACAAGAGACACGTTCACAACATAAGACATGAAAGAGTAAAAAAACCTGAAGAGTGCTATACTATGTAAACAGTTTCATTTTTTTAAAAGGGATTTTATTTGAGAGAGAGCTTTGGGGAGAGGGGGAGAGACAGAGGGAGAGGGGGAGAAGCAGACTCTACATGGAGCAGGGAACCCGATGCTGGGGCTCAATTCGCAGACCCTGAGATCATGACCTGAGCCCAAGACTGTTAACTGATTGAGACACTTAACTGATTGAGCCACCCACTATGGCTCTGAGGGAAAGGAGAAAAATGGGAGGCTAGCTGGATCGGGGAGGAAAGTCAAGGGAATTTCAGTATGGGAGGAATGAAAGCAGGGGAGTCTGTTGATGTGAAGCATCCAGTGGAGAGGAAATACTTGATGAGGCAGGAATGAGAGAGGAGAGTCATGTCCTTGAACAGGAGCAAGGAAGACTTAGGATGTGGTGTTTCTAGGGAAGATAGGGCTTAGCCAGGAGCTCAGGTCCTCGGCCATCTAAATAGAGAAGGCAGAGCCGATGGGCCCATTGGCACTTCGGTAAGGAAATGGGTGCGGTCCTGTGCAGTTTTTCTGATTGCTTCTCTTTTCTTGGTGAACCAAGAGGCCTGGGCTTCTGCTGAGAGTAGGAATTGGGGAAATGCTGAGTTTTCTTAGCTAGCTGCTAGGGTGGTGAGAGAGTGAATAGGAAAAATCCAAGGGTTCCCTGTAGTTGGACTTAGCTTCGTGTTCACGTGGAATTGGACTGTTACCAGAGATGGTTTTGTCAAGCAAGCAGAGGGAGGGGAGAGAGGACAGGAAATGGGGGTGGGGTGCGCGTCAGGGAGTGATGCTCTGATGGCATGTACTTAAGCTGATTCTGAGGAGGGGAGGGAGGACTTTGCAGGGGGGGTAGTTCGAGGCTGGTGGCAGATCAGGAATTCAGGCTGTCAGATAAATCCTGCAGATAAAGGACTAGCAAGAATGTGAGTCAGGTGCTTGAAAGTCGAAAGAGCTGCTGGAGGAGTTACCCTTAGTGAGGTCTGGGCCATGACCTTGGATATGACAGGTGGGGATCCGGTGGAGAACAAGATCATTGGAAGAGAAGAAATCATTGAAGTATGAGGTCACTTGCTTGGAACTGAGATTACCATTGGTTTAAAATGTGCATCCCTGACTTCTTTTCTTACTTGGGATTTGGTAGGAGTTAGTAAACAATGTGTCTCGGCTGACAAAGACCAGAATATTTTACTTGCAGCCACTTGTAACAGGAGGTAGGCTGAACCCTCTTACGGAACTGGAGCACCCTAATGTTCACGCCCATTCCAAATGCCTTCAGTAGAACACAGGCACGAGAAGAAAGGCTGTTGAACAGTGTGCATCTCAGCCTCTTAATACTGGTTGTTCAGGGCTGGACTGCCTCTCAGAGGGCAAGTAGACCTTCCCCAGTTGCTTGTAGGGAGTGAGTGGAGACGGGGAGCACCTGTGAAGGTTGATGATCATCCCTTAGTCAGGAAGAGCTGGAAGGCATGTGCTCTGTCAGTTGCCCGTGTCTCTTGGCAGCTGTTAGAGGTGCTTCCTTGGATTGGCAGTTACTGGAGTGACTTTTGCATGATTCATCCACTGATGGGATTGAGTCAGCACTTGGGGTGCATGAAACGTATTGGGCGGCTTCCGGGATGCTGCGGTGGGGGAGGCCTGTGACACTCACGGCCCCGAGGGCTGTTCTGGGCACCGTCGTTGCCCACCCTGGCTTGGCGGCCTCTGAGCCAGTCCAGCTCTGCCGTGGGCCCCTCCCTCGGAAGGAAGTCAACTGATTTTTGGTGTTGAGTTATTTTTCAACTGGGTTATCTGATGTTCTCCTTACCTGTAATGTATGTGTGAAATAGAACTTAATATTTCCTTTCAAAGCAAGTGGTCACGGTCCAGCGAGCATTTTTGATTCTGTATTAATGTTATAATTCTAAAGAGCTGTAGAAGGTGCCAGGGACTGTCGGAAGTGCCTGGTTTATTAGCTGCTTTCATCCTTGGAACACGTCCATTCCACAGGTGGGAAAACCGAGTCCTAGAGCTAGTAAGTGGCAGGGCTGGGCTTCAAAGCCAGATTGTTGGGCTCTAAACTCTTTGCCCTGCTCGTTATCCTGTGCTCTCCTGTGCTCTCCTGTGCTCTCCTGTGACCTCACGGTGGCAGAAAACAAGGAGGTGATGGAGTACAACCAAACCAGCAGCTTGAAAGTGGAGGGTAAGTCCAGAAGCCCGGAGACTGGGATCCCTCCTCGTGAACAAGTCAGCCATCTGTAACATGTTTAGTATGGGAGTTCTTAGGGCTCGCTGACTCATGCCTCGAGTTCCATTTTATTTTCAGGTGTCTTCAAGATCTTAGCAACAGCAACTGAGGATGCTTTGGCATCACTCTTCATTTATCTCTGTAATAGAATACCATGAGGCAAGTGAAGAAAGTGCCCATAATAGAATCTCGGGCAGAGCAGAGGTTTCTCGATATTCTTGTGGCTTAGAAATCCTCGTCCCACACTCCAGCTTCTCCCAGGTTCTTGTTACTGCTTGTGTTTTACACTGAGTTATGATCATACGGCTTACCGCGCATCCCTCATTTTGAGAGACTTGTCTCTGGCACAGCCTTCCGTTGCACACATTGGATCTTTGTGTCCCCTCGGGAGGGTCTTCTCAGTGACACATGAAGTCTTTCAAGTTGATGACAAGCGAAAGAGAGAAAGGGCCGAGCCTCCCCCGTAGGGGTGGGCCAGCAGGTGTATCAGCTTGTGACCACGTCTGCATTTGGTCACGGGGTCCTTGAGAAGAAGCTAAAGCTACCCCAGTGCGAGGGGTAGGCAGCAGACTCCCCACTCAGTTGATGTTGCCGTGCTCCTTACTAGTTCTCGGGAGAGGAAAGATGAGTATAATTAACTTAATACCGTAACTGTAGTGTCCATGACAAACTGCCCTCTTCCCCTGACCCAAACGATCAGCTTTGCTGTTTGAGTTTCATGTATGTTACTTAATGTCCCAACACAGTAGGAGCGACGCTCTGCTACATGCTTGTAGTGCAGTTGGGTGTGCATTACGATGTCGGTATAGTACGGAGGCTCTTGGAAAAATATCTAGCACAGAGCAGAAGGGTGCAAGGCTCTAAATAACCATAGGCTATTCTTAATGTGGACCGTCCCCTCCCCTCTTTCCTGTCGTTGCCTGCCTGGGCTGGGTAACAGCATGCACACTGGGTAGGAGCGCTTCTTAGGGCTCCAGATGATGAACGGCCACATCCAACCTTTCTCTCTGGCCTTTCTCCACTGTATGTGTCGTCAGACTCCCAGCACTCGTAGAGCATGCCCCGCTTCCTCCAGCCGGCCCCGGGCAGGCTTGCCATCTTGCACAGGGATGGTTATTGAGGATGTGTGCTCAGTGTGTTGGCTCTTTCTAGAGCAGACTGTGTGTGGGAGGGACCAGTACCGGGGAGTGGGAGCAGGCAGAGGGTTGCCTGTTCAAATACACAGCAATGCGAAAGCAAAGTTACCATTCTTAGTGCATCAGAGGTTACAGATGGGCGGTTAAGAGAGTCCTGAAGAAAATATTGTAGATCCCTCTAGCCAGTGGTCTCACACTTAATGTTCATGGCCTGTGCTAGGGACCTTGCAGGATTTTACTTTGCTTCATGAATCACCGGGTAATGTAACTTGTGTGTATGTGCACACACATCCCACTGGAACCATCAGTTTCACTTCCTTTAATGAAAGATTCTTTGCCAGTGGTACGAGTCTGAGTCGGTGAGAGTGGGGGGCATCACTTACCTGTCATGTCTCTAGCACCTCGGTGCATGCGTCCGTTCTGCTTGGCTGACCTCAAATTCCCCGGCTCTAAAATAATCTGCTAGAGAGCAGGCTCATGGTTGCCAAGCAGTGCACATATTAAGGCTTTTAGTCCTTGCGCTGGTAATTCCCTGGTGAGGAGGAAGAGCAGGTGTGTCCCTGGGGTTGAGACTTGTCAAGCATGTCAGGGATTTTATGGTGTGGCAATCAATGTAATCTTCAGTAAATTGGCAGCAAATGATGTTAAAGGGGGAGTCACTTTGAAAAATGGGTTCTCTTTGAAGGCGAGGCTTCTGTTGATCTGGAGAGAATAAATGGAGATGTGCAATGGGGTCTCTATTCTCTCTTTAATGAGAGATCGAAGGGAGATAATTCTCTCCTTTTAATAGTCAGCTTTGGATGGATTTTAAGCAGTGTGTTCTGTAAAGCAGAATATCTCACTTGATTATCTATGAGTTCGCATGAGTAAGAATTTATTTTCAAACGTTTTTAAATTGTGAAATACAGGGTCCGTACATCTATGAACAGCTAAGTAAATAAAAAATGATGGCTTGTTTAATCACGACCCAGCATAGCACATTGTCAGCACTGTGGACAGTGTATGCCCTTCTAGAATAACCACTATCCTGACTTTTTTGATGATCATTTATTACTTTCTAGTTTCACTGCTTTTATGCTGGGCATATTATACCATGTGTCTTTAAGATTCTTTTTTTCCTTGTTCATCTTCTGTTAGAGCTATAGTCTGGGAGATAAGAAACTTCCTTACTTTTAATTGTTTACTTGCTTGCTTATTTCCCCTTTTCTTTCCCCTCTAACGCAATCTCGTTCTTTCACTTACAGCCTCCGGGATTATTTTCTCAAATGTGGAAAAAAAAATGAAAACAATTTGGTTAGATAAATGGTTTCATAGTGTCTGTTGAATTTTTTGCTAAGATGTTTATGAAACTCTTACTCTAAAAGCAGGTACATTAGTCTTATGTAAGCTCAGATTTATACAACTTAGTCATTATAAAATCAGTAAAGGAGAACCTGTGAGCACTTGGCAGTATTCAAGTGTTAAACTTTGTCGTCTGGAGGTCCACAAAATTTGGAGTAATCCCATTTTCAAGGTGTGTAAAAGTTGAATGTGCGGAAGCCAATAAGCACGTGGAAAGGTACTTAACATCACTAGTTATTTAGGAAATGAAAATGAAAGCCGCCGTGAGCTACGACACACCTCCTAGGAGGTCTATAATAAAAAGGACAGGTAGTTGATGAGCCTGCCAAGAAATTGGGACCCTCCTACGCTGCCGGTGACAGTGGAAGATGGTACAGCCTGGCATTCCTTAAATGGTCAGAGTTCTCAGATGGCCCAGCAGTTCTACTTGTAGGTTTCCCTTTGGCTTGGCTCTATGACTATGTCTGCATAGAAGGCTGTACATGAATGATAATTCGGCGTTACTCATAACAACCCGCCAAAAGTAGGCGTAGGCAAATACCCATCGACTCCGGTATGGGTCAACAGAATGTTTCGTGTGCAGTTGAGTGCTGTGGGTTGCTGCGACATGGATGACTCTTGAAAAACCCAGACATCGGGGCTCAGTTGTTTGAGTGACTGCCTTCGGCTCAGGTCATGATCCCGGAGACCCGGGATCGAGTCCCGTGTCGGGCTCCCTGCTTGGTGGGAAGCCTGCTTCTCCCTCTCTCACTCCCTCTGCTTGTGTTCCCTCTCTGGCTGTGTTTCTCTCTGTCAAATAAATAAAATTGAAAAAACAAACAAAAAACCCCAGACACATGAGACCGCGTGTTCTGTGATTTACATTTATGTGCCATGTCCAGAACAGGCACATCTTTAGAGATGGAAAGTACATTTTACTGGGGTGCCGGGGCTTGAGAAGGCTGGAAGGATTTGGGGGGTGGCCACTAAAGGGTGCAGAGTTTCTTTCCAGGGTGATGAAAAGCTTCGAAAACAGATCGTGGCGATGGCTGCACAAACGGAGAAGTACCCCGTGGTCTGTTGTAAATGGATGAACTGTATGGTAAATGAACCCTAGCTCCGTGGGACCATCATGGAAAGGTTAAATGTGCCGAACTGATGCCATGATTGGCATGCTGCACAGCAGGAGGTTGGAAAAGGACTTTGAGAGAAAACCACCAGGTAAAAGCCCCGTGAGCAGCTGTGATGTGTACCCCACAGGTCCACATGTCCACACCCGCCAGGACGCAGAGACCCCTCCTCTGGCATGCCTAGTGCCTAATGACTTTTTTTTTTCTTTTTTTTTTTTTTTGCCTCCATTATCCCTAGACATTGACTCTGCAAAATATTTATACTTCTATTCGTGTTTTTATAAACAGCAAGGGCAAGATGCCAGAAGAGTCTGAAATAATTTCACAGACACTATGATACTTTGTTTCATCAGTAGGGGGATGTTAACAGAATGGAATTACTGACGGGCAGGCATTGGTGATGGGATTCCCCAAAATGTGTGCACAAAAATGCATGCAAGTTTGGACTCAAGGATGAGGAGGGGACGTTTATATGTAAGTGGGGTTTGAAAGTTGATAATGAAGTATAATTTACATGTGAATATATAGCTTTTTTTTTCGTTAAAGATTTTATTTCACTCATTTGAGAGAGAGAGAGACAGAAAAGAGCAAGGGTAAGATGACAGTGGGAGAGGGAGAAGCAGACTCAGATTTACTGCTGAGAAGGAGCCTGATGCAGAGCTCGATCCCAGGACCCCGACCTTATGACTGGAGCCGAAGGCAGATGCTCAGATAACTGACTGAGCCCCCCAGGGCACTCCTATATAGCTTCCTTTAAGTTTGAAATCTATCAGGAAAAGAAACCAGAATCAAATGTTCATGGAACCCTGAAGCGCCATTGTAGAACATACTTTGTAAACCACTAGTTACTAGTTTTCATGATGTGTTGTTTAGTTTACACATGAATATCTATCTACCACCCACCAAAGGACTTGATGCATTGATTTTTTTAAAATGATTAAAATAATCTTTTGTGCTTGATTATTTGCATGGTAGACTTTAAAAGTTTTAGTGGTGTTGCATAACAAACTGTAAAAAAGCCCATGCAAATTTATTAAGCTAGTTATCATGAGTTAGATTGTGATGAATTTTCTCTCAAAAAAACTTAAAACAGTGGCGTCCTATCTGAAGGTTTCTAAAAAAACCCCAGCACAAAAGCTGTTGATGTATAGTTTTCTTTATATTCTTACAGGAGACAAGAGAGACTATTAGAGATGATCTGTCCCACCTTCTGTTTTCAAACAAACCGTTTGAAATGAGGCAGTTCTAGTTGGTGGCATTTCTTGGTGAAGTCAATGGGAGAATATTAGAGATTTGAATTTAAGGTACATTAAAAGTTTTTCAATAGAAAAGCTCTGGAAACCTGTGGAATTTCTGGGTCCAGACCGTGTTTGTGTTTATTGGAAGTGGGTTAATTATTTTCAGGTGGCTTTGAACTATGACAGCTGAGCTGGCTCACTTTGGACCAGAGGATGTATTTGGATTATTTGCATAAAAGGATATATAGGACCAGGACTCAGCCTCCCCTTTCCCACTGTCTCCATGTCCCCTAGATCCACGTTTTCTCTATCAGCGGCTGTGGGTTAAGCAGTGCTCCTGGTCTGTTCTAGTTCCTTGTAGAAACATATTGCAGTTTTTAAACACATTTTCCTGTTGGTGGACATTTAGATCGTTTCCCTTTTAACAATCTCTGCTTAGAAAATGGTTCTGCAAGGCACAGTCTTGTACATGTCTCCTTGTGTGCGGCATGAGAATGTCTTCCAGACGTTCTTAGGAATGGATGGCTGAGTGATAGAGCATATGCCTGTTTTCTTTTTATTATTGCCTTCTAGAATTTCTAGCACACACGGGGAGTAAAATGCTGTTAGTGGTTGTCCTCGTCTCACTCCTGACTTTAAATTTTTATTTTTTCATGAAGTTTGTGTGTGTGTGTGTGTGTGTGTGTGTGTGTGTGTGTTTAAAAGATTTTATTGATTTACTTGACAGGGAGAGAGATCACAAGTAGAGAAAGAGGGGGAAGCAGGCTCGCTTGCTGAGCAGGGAGCCTGATGCGGGGCTTGATCCCAGGACCCTGAGATCACGACTCAGGCTGGAGGCAGAGACATAACAGACTGAGCCACCCAGGTGCCCACGAAAGAATTTGTTTTTAAACTGTAAGTGGTGGCTGAATTTTATCAAATGTGTTTTTAGCGAACTTTGTTTTAATCTAGTCCTCCAACTTCAAATGGGGCATCCTTCCAGTTCCCTAATGTTTCCTATTTATGGGGTAGTCTGGGGTCCCCTAGTCACTTAAATTTAGCCTTTATATCTTGGGGAGGAGTTCTGTGACTTTGGTTTAGCCATAGCCTATCAGGAACCCCTACTCCTTCGTTGCTACAGAGCATTTTTTGTGATTTCTCAACAGATTCTTCCTTAAAACCAGCCAGGCAGATGTATTCTTAAAAAGCTTCTCACTGGAGGGCGCCTGGGTGGCTCAGTGGGTTAAAGCCTCTGCCTTCGGCTCAGGTCATGATCTCAGGGTCCTGGGATCGAGGCCTGCATCGGGCTCTCTGCTCAGCAGGGAGCCTGTCCTGCCCCCCCGCCCCCGCCTGCCTCTCTGCCTACCTATGATCTGTCTCTCTGTCAAATAAATAAATAAAATCTTAAAGAAAAAAAAAAAAGCTTCTCACTGGAGAAGCCTGATCAGGAGTGGCCCCCTAGTACACTGATTTATTGGATCCTGTCCTCAGTCTTTGGGTGTATAGGGTGACTCCAGTAAGCCTCAGGGGATGTGTGCACCCCAAGGGGTCTGAGCACCCCACTCTTCTACTGGTTACACTGTCGTGCAGTCGGACAGTTGTTTGGGTGCTTGTATGAAACCAAAGTGCAGGAGTCTCTTACTCATGGACAAAAAGGGAAATGCTGTATATTTCAGAACATTTGATGCTTCTGTTGTATGTCCTGTTAGCTCTAAAGGGAAGTCCAACAAGGCTGGAAGCTGGAGCTGTGAGTTAAGAAAATGATCATGTTCCATTTAGCTTCAGTAAATAATAATTTTGGGCAAGGACCCCAGGGAGGGAAGCGATCTGGTAGGATTAAGGCAAATACTCGGTAATGGGAAGCATCCCACAGAGTCTTGGAGGAAAAGGGAGTGGAACATCATTTCCTAGCAGCGCTGCTAGGGATTGCTGCCCTGTGAGAAGGGTCTGCTGGGAGGAGCAAAGAGATTTTCCATGCTGGGCATCTTTGATCTGCTCTGCTGAGTGAGCTCAAGGTCAGGTGCATAGAAGGTGCTCAAATGGCCAGAGCACAGCATGTTGCTCCCTGTTGACTCTTTCTTTTATTTTATCCTTTCCCTGTTTTGCTGGAAGGCGTGAATGGGAGGAGAATGTCTGGCATCTCATGGCCCCTTAGAGATGGAAACCAGTTCTGCAGGTGATCTGTGCCTCTCCAGCTACATGTCCCCACTCCCTGCTGGAGGGATGCCCATCAGCTCCAAGTAGTATGAGACTATCCTCCGGATTCCTTCTTCCTTAGGGAAGGAAGGTTCAATAGTTCCTGGGTGTTTTTAAATTTAACATTCACAGTTCGGTGAGGTCTTCCTACAAAAGTTAGGGACAGGACATCTGTAAATTTGTCGAAGCAAAAAAGTACCCGTATTTCCCTGGTGTTTCCTGGCTCTGATTTGATGGTGTGGAACCAGAAATCGCTGCGCCAGACCTAAAACAAGCCATTCCTTCCCGTTCTCTAGTAGCTTTCCTATGCATTGAGGATAAACCCTGAGCTCCCTCTCATGGGTTAACATACCTCCAGCCTCAGGGTCCTTCCTGGCTCACTTACTTTCTGTAAAACCTCATTTTGGAGAGTTGTGCTTCTCAGCATAACCGCTGGTTCTTTCTTGGAAGAGATTCCTCTACCTGTTACATGTAGTTGCTTTGCTTACAGCAGCCGGTACTAGTGAATTGGTGTCCCTGGCCGTCCCCTGCCTCTCCCTAACTGTTCATCACGGGGACTTCCTGCTGAGGCACAGCTGAAACTCCAGAGTTCCCCCTGTGGAATCTGGACCTTCAGCAACCTTAGTTTCTTTGCTGGCTTTGCCCCCATCCTGCCCTCACCCCCGCCACCCACAGACTCCATCCCTAAGCCCTTACTACCTTCCTAGGAGTCTTTCCTTGCTAATCATCCTGCACACGACTTTTCCTTCTAGGGTCTGCTTCATGGGAATCCAACTTAAGACCCAGTTTCAGTAGCCCCTTCTTCATCCACTCTTGGGGCAATGGAATTAAAAACTAAATCTTCAAAAAACAAAAAAAGAAATGTCCTTCCCATCCAGAAATCCTCCCTACAGAAGTAGTAAAGAAAAAATTACTTAAATAAGCATTTAAGTGCATCACATTAATGTGATGGGCACATGGGCCGTGTGCTAAGATTGCAGACAGAGAAATCTCACCTTTTTATACAGTGAAGTAGGCCCAACCCACTGCACGCATGTTCTGAAGTCAGACCCCCAGGGAAGACGACTTGACAGCACCGCTTATTACCCACCGTTCATTCCAAATTAATGTGGCCGTTGGGTGGTCAGCAGTGTTAATTGGCTTCATACAAAGAAAATGCTTATTTTTTCTCTCTTTAGGACAGGAGATAATTTTGCAGCTGGAGCCCACAAAGTGGGGCTCCTTCCCTCCCACAGAGACTGGGAGATGGGGGTGCTCCCTTCCTTGGACGCTAACATCCCGAAGAGCTGGTTCTCAGGTCCTGGAGAAAGACCTAACTGGGTCATAAAGCTGGGAAAGCCTTATTTAGCTACAAAATATTTTACATCTATTTCAAAGAGACAAGAAAAAGGGTATAATTACAAATTTTCTAAAGCAAATACTCAAAAGGGAGATAGGACCTCCCTTCCCTTATTTCCAGCAGTGGGAATGAAGCTTATTTTAGATGTGTATTGGCCCTTAGACCAGGATTCAGTCCTAGCTGCCCCAGGGACTCTATCCTATCTCTCCCTTTGACTTTCTTTGTGGCTTTCTGAATGTTATATTTGATACATACTATGTAACACCTAGCTGAGGTAGAAAGCATACTAATAAAGTGAATACTAGTTAACCTAGTGCCCAGCTTGAGAGCTAAGACTCGGGGGTCCTCTGCAGGTGATCTTTGGGGACTAGCCTTTCTCAATGAGCATCATGTTTCTGAGATTCACCTTATTGCCTGCAGCTGTGTTCATTTTTTTTTTTTTTTTTGCCAGTCTCTGATCTTCCATGATGTGCATATACTAGCATTTATCCATTTTCCTGTCTGTACACAACTGGGCTGATTGCCTCTTCTGTCAGAATCCAGGAACATTCTCGTGCTGTCTCCTGGTACCATGTGCAGGAGTTACTGATGTGTAGTGGGGGTGGGATGGTGAAGCACCTGTTACATTTTCCTTCCAGCACTGATGCCTCTAAGATGCTTTATTCATGTGTTTGTTTCCTTCTTGTGTGTCTCCTCCCCTCCTGCTCCGGTGTGATCTCTGTTAGAGCGGGTCAGTGTGTACCCATCGGGTCTGCTCCTGCTCTACACGTGAGCACCCGTGACCCGAATCGAATCCTGACGATGGCTTTTTCTAAACATTCTCTCCGGAGAATACCAACTCTCCATGCTAGTGAAGGCAGTGAAGAAAAAAATGAACACTAGGAAACTGATGTTGCTAGCCCGAAAATAGAAGTTTTAAGGGGGAAATTATACGCCTTGGGTGTATCTTTAAGAAATGTAGGGGTTTCTGACTGTCAAGATCTATTATTAAAGTTGAAAGGGTTTTCTCTTCTAGCTGCCGCTGTGTTGGAGTAAACAATCATATTTAAAGCAGCGAAGTCTCAGTAAATAGAGTAATAACGTAGGGATTAATAAGAATGTTCGGGTAAATTTTGCCAAGTGGTAGGTAATAGATACTGACTGAAGAGTGATTCTAGATTCCATTCCACTTGGATGAGAAATTTGATAAGTGATGTTGTCTTTAGTATCATGAAAACAGAATCAGCTGTTGAATTTCTCTTAAAAAGCCAATGTTTTTTAGAAGGAGTGGAAAAACTTCATCATATGGCAGGGTCTGGAGACTTAGGGAGATGTCCAAATATGATTTAAAATCTGACTTCATCGATTTGCCTATTTTTAATCCCACATTCTAATTCAGTGTGGGATATGGATGGGCTGTGAGAAAGCTGTCTGCAGAACACGCCAGTGTTGGAAAGAGGTGCTGCTGAATTCAGTGTGTGCTTTGTGTCTTTGAGAAAGTTGTTGAGTTGACATGGAGAGAGAGGAATGCCTGAGAAAACCGTTCCAAGGGTCACTGACACGGCTCCCCTGGGAACCCATTCAGCTGTGCAGAGAACACAGACACTGTTCCCACCGTGTGTAGGATGGCTTTCTTCTTCTAGCCCTTTGCTGTATTGTTCATTTGTTTTCCCTGACTATTTCATTTGTGGCAATTTAAATCCTTTTAAAATTGATTTTCTTTTTCACCAGTTTCTGTTCACTAGTAAAAATACTTTTTAGGGGCGCCTGGTGGCTCAGTTGGTTGAGTGACTGCCTTCGGCTCAGATCATGATCCCGGAGACCCGGGATCGAGGTCCCACATCAGGCTCCCTGCTCGGCAGGAAGCCTGCTTCTTCCTCTCTCACTTGTGTTCCCTCTCTGGCTGTGTTTCTCTCTGTCAAATGAATAGAATCTTTAAAAAAAAAATACTTTTTAGCCCCAGTGGGAGTTGGGCTCCTGTGATTTGTCATTTTGCCATTTTTTCTTTCCTTTGGTGAATGTGTTAATCTATTCCAGAATGCATTTTAAGTATTGCCCTCATTTATTCTAGTGGTTTAATTTTTGAATTTTAAACTCCCAGATTCATCCTTCTGTTGAATCTTCAAACAAAGAGACTACAGCTTGGAGACCTAGCTTCTTTTGGAGGTTCTCCCCCCAACTTAAAATCTAGAATAATCACCCACTTAAAATTCATTTACCATTAAACATAATACCTTTCAAAATCTAAATTTGCCTTTAATTTTATGTGAGCTTTAAAACTTGGGGGTTGCTGTAATTTCCCTTTAGTTCTGGACTGGGGAGGAAGAATGCCTAAACAAATCTCTTAGAGTCTTCTTGGGCGTGGGGGGGGGGTCCAACCAGAGAACTTGAAAATAAGGATTTGAGGTAACAGGAGACTCTTTTGACCTAAACATGCTGAGTACCAAAAAAGGTAGAGGATTTCGGGCTGGAGTCTATATTTACATAAGTGGGACTGAGAAATCTTTGTTTTTGACTAAAAGCTAAAAGGACTTTTAGAGCATTTTTTAGTGTGGCTTAATAATGAAGCCAGCACTTTGTTACTCTTGCTAACTGGTAAATTCCCCTATTACCGTTATTATAAGAGGGAAAGGGTCTGTGGCTGTTCTCGTAACTGCAGCCATAGCCAATGAAACAGAGCATTTCCGGGGGCGGGGGGAGATACACCATGACTCGCTTGCAGTAAACTTCCCTCAATCTTTTCACTTAAACTTCATCTCTTCACTAACCCATCTTCCTCCTGCACAAATGATGAGCATTGTAGCCTTCAGCAATTTGAATTTGTCTAGGGGCAGCCATATAATTGGGAGATTTTACTGGGATCCCGTTTTAAAATTTTATTGTAACTTTTCACTAAGAGGTTGAGGCCTCTTCGATGCTGGGCGATGTAAAAATAAGCTCCTCCCTGAGAAGAGGAGCCGTTTCTTAGCTGCTTGTGCATTCTCCTCTGGTGTATTTGGCACATAGTGCTCGGCCCCTGAGTGTTGGCAGAATGTTCTGGAATCCTGGAGCTCTGGCTGTTGGAGAAACCATTCTGATTGCAGATAACAAAGACCAAACATGGGGTCAGTTATTGCAAAAGCTTCTTAGGTTGGGATAAGAACTAAGCAGGTGATGGTGGCCAATGTCAATGGTGTTTTCTTAGAAAGACTTCTGCCGCCTTGGCTTGACCTTGGTCGTCTTGGGGCACCCATGTCTGGTTTTCTTTAGGCCAGACTGAACCCAGCCAGTGGGGCTTGCTAAGAGTAATTATCTGGAAATTGGATGGTACACCAGTTCTCTAGCACACTGTGTTCCATCTCTAGCTGGGGAGGTCACAGGGACGTGGAAATGGGCATTGGCTGAAGTGTCCACGGTCTGATAACCATCAGCTGCTGGGATAAATAGTTAATTAAAAAACAACGACACACATCTTTCTTTTCTAGGCTTCCTTTCCTTGGGAGGTGGTTTTTCCTCGAGCTGCATATATGGGTGACTGTGGGTAAGCAGAAGTTGATTAGAAAGGGCGGCGTAGCAGAGTGGGAAGAGCATGGATTCGGAAGTCTTGTGGGCTCCTGTTTGAATCCAAGTTCTGCCTTCTGGCTGTCCTCCTTGGGCCAATCACTCCAGCTTCCATTTCCTCATATAAAAGCAGTGATAATTTTATCTACCTTGTAGGATTGTTATCCTGCTGAGGGATGCTGAGTAAAGTTGTTACACAGTAGGTGTGAAAGGGTAGTAGTTACTTCTGTTGTTACTGGAATTGCCCTACTCTTGAAGATCAAGATAAGATAGCCTTTAACCCCGTTTTTTCAGAGCCTTGTCCTATGTAAAATGAATTCTTCAAGTTCTTATATATGTGTGTTTTTTCCTGCTGGTGCCAAGCCCTAGCTGCTTTTGGATTAGCTTTCTCTTTAGAGCAAGCAAATAAAACAGGAGACCCTTCAAAGCATTGATGGAATGTTCAGAGTTAAATGTAGTGGGTTAGGATACATTGTTAGATCTGGGGAAGTTGGTTCAAAATGTGCCTTTTGCGTTATTTTCTCTGCCTGTATATATCCTTGAAATAGCTGAAAATTAAAAGGAAAACTTAAAGGAGCTAGAAAATTAAAAGGAAAATTTAAAGGAGCTAGAATAGGGCATATATGAAGTACTTGATGAGGCTGGTTAGTTCATGGGGGTGTTTTGGTGAGATTTAGCAGTTAGGTCCCCAAAACATTCTTGGCAATGAGGTGCTGTAAGCAAAATAACAGATTGATTAAAATTAACCACAGGCAGCACTCTATGGGAAGGGTACAAGACTACCGCAGAGTATTGTTGGATCTCATTAAAAGCCTAATGAGGGACTTCTTATTTTCCTTCGGAATGCAAAGAAGTCCCCTCTCCCCCCATATCTCTTACACACCAGCACGGTTATAATATATTAATTTAACTTGCATTTTGACTTCCGCATTAACTGTACATCAAGACATTTCATATCTGGCCTTTGGTTATCACACTACCTTGTTTTCTTGTGAAATGAAATCCACACTGTTTATTTCAAAGGTACCGTGAGACGGTGCCCCTCTGGAAAACTTTGCAGGCAGCGGGATGGTGGTGGGGAGATAGAAACCAGAATTTTCAAATATAAGACATTGCCATTATGATTTATACTGGCCTGTTTTCCACTCAAAAAAGCTCATTAGTGTGGTTTTGAGGACCTATGTATGTTAGGTCCTGTGCTGAGTATTCTGTATGTCATTGCTGGTGAGAACCTTATGAGGTGCATTCTTAATTTCCTTTGTCTCTCTCCTCTCCTGAGGCTTAGAGACGTCAAATCATTTCCCCAAGGACATACAAGGGTAAGTGGGTCATTCTTAAGTCATTCATTCCATTGACTAGAATCTGTCTTCCTTCAGAGCCCGTGCTCTTCATTCTTCCTCTGTCTCTCCTCTGTGTGTTCAAACTTAAAGACAGAAAGAGCATTTGATTTTATGTTGGATTGTCCTACAGTGAGCAGTGTTCGAATGCAAGCCTTTGGGTAGAGCTGAGACTTTCATTTTTGTGTTTTCAAGCACTTACCACTGTACTTGGCCATGGAAAGCCCCTGAAAACAGGTAAGGCAGGTACTTTTCTTGGACTAGCAGTTGGAAAGTTTTTTCGTGTGTGTGTGCGCGCGCGCATTGGGGGTGGTGGTGGTGGTTCTTTTTTTTTAATGGCATGGCCCGCACAACTGTCTTCTTGACTCTGTGAAAGAAAACACTACAGGTAGAAATTAGGCTAATGGAAGTATTGAACCTATGGGGTACATTTTACTGATTTTGGATGATGTATTTGGGGACTTTGAAAATGCAAGGAGGCAGCTCTGGAGTGTTTCTACTGGAGGATTCTGGAAATCCTCCTGGATTTTATGTCTGAAGGAATTAATAGAAAATCCCCCAGATTTTGGCTTCAAAAGTTTTGACTTTGCTTTTGATTGTCGGGGGGTCTACTTGCATACCTGGAGGAAGAGATGCTAATTTGCTGACACGAGGGTCAAGGGTTTTACTCTGACTTTTACCATGATGACTTAGATCTCAGGGTCATGATTTTGAAGGTGAAAGTTAACAAATAGGAGACACAGGAAAAAATAGATTGACTTGATCAGTTTTCATCTTGATTTTTGACTTCTGATTACTTTTAGATCTAGGCATAATGATGATGCTTTTAGGAAAACAGTTTTAGGGGCCATTTTAATTTTGCATTAGGATGGTACTTACTGTGCCTAATTTTTAATTTAAAATTTGGTATGTAGACATTAGTATTCAAATGCTTCTGAGCGATGTTGTTACTTAAAACAACAACTGGGCATCCTTCTGCTCTAGTGATAGATAGGTCGGAGTGGAGGAATTACCGTAATAGAGGGAGCCACTCAAACTTTTGGTGTGTGTATAAATATAAATATAAATGTGTGTATATATGTGTGTATACACACACACACACACACACACTTATTTATTTATTTATTTATTTAATTTAAATTTTCGTATATTGACTCTAAAGAAAATGACTCTCCATAATGCATAAGGCACCTCTCAGAATGCTCTGTGAATAGTTACTTCTAAATGTTACTTTGAAGTAACAAATTAAATGGAGCTTTCAGCAAGGTAGTAGATGTGGGGTTCATTCCAAAGGTCCTGAGTTCGGGTTTTGCTCCTTTTAGTCTTTCTGTATTTCCTTGTGACTCTCAATTTTCTTATATCTGCTAAGGGAGGATATTCACTGTTAAAAACAAAAAATGTCAAGGTGTGGGATATTTAGCTCAGTGTGGGAGCATTATTATTGCTGCTGTTTTTGTTTATAATAATGGAAATGCCAAGATGGCTGTTAGTGGAAGGGGCAAGGACCTTATAATTGATGTCCTTTGAGAAAGGCAGGTGGGCAAAGTGTGGAGTGAAAGGTTTTTAAGCAGTGGGACACACCTGTATTGATCCAGCAGATAATGACTTAGGTCCT
Organism: Spilogale gracilis; assembly: GCA_004023965.1. Lineage (NCBI taxonomy): Eukaryota > Metazoa > Chordata > Mammalia > Carnivora > Mephitidae > Spilogale > Spilogale gracilis. The sequence goes on along the minus strand of PITA01017597.1, from coordinate 208 downwards.
TTACGGTAGCCACTGTGGTAGGTGCTGGATCACATTTGCTTCCTTCTGTTTGTTTTTAAAGTGCGAGTGCACTTGGGTGTCAGTGGAGAGGGGAGGGTGTTCCGGGGGAGAGGAAGAGAGAGAATCTCAAGCAGACTCCTTGCTGAGTGTAGAGCCTGACATAGGGCTTGATCTCATCATCCTGAGCCAAAATCAAGAGTCCGATGCC
>PITA01017596.1:0-42862 GCA_004023965.1 Spilogale gracilis | reverse complement strand
TCCATCCACAGTACCCCGGCTACTCAGTTACACGAGAATTCCAATCCATCCACAGTACCCCGGCTACTCAGTTACACGAGAATTCCAGACCACCCACAGTACCCCGGCTACTCAGTTACACGAGAATTCCAGACCACCCACAGTACCCCGGCTACTCAGTTACACGAGAATTCCCGTCCACCCACAGTACCCCGGCTACTCAGTTACACGAGAATTCCAGACCACCCACAGTACCCCGGCTACTCAGTTACACGAGAATTCCAGACCACCCACAGTACCCTGGCTACTCAGTTACACGAGAATTCCAGACCACCCACAGTACGCCGGCTACTCAGTTACACGAGAATTCCAGTCCATCCACAGTACCCCGGCTACTCGAGAATTCCCATCCATCCACAGTACCCCGGCTACTCAGTTACTCGAGAATTCCCATCCATCCACAGTACCCCGGCTACTCAGTTACATGAGAATTCCAGTCCATCCACAGTACCCCAGCGACTCAGTTACACGAGAAATGTCTGGCAGCATTTGCTACAAGAGTGTGAGTTGCAGCAAACAGACTTGGTCTATTTATAAGAAATGATCCTTCTGCCATGTTTCATAGCATTCATACCACGATTCCAAGAAGTTCCCTGCCTTTACTATGTGATGGCTTTCACACAGAGAAGGAAGGAACTACTGATCAAGGGAAAGTTTTGTCTTTATGGGGATTGAGCAAGCTCACAGCAGAAAGGCTCCATCTAAAATCAGAGGATGATTGTTCCATTAAGGTTGTTAAATCATTTTATTAGGAAGTTTCCCATAATAATCTTTTTTTTATTTTTTTAATTTTTTATTAACATACGATGTATTATTTGTTTCAGCGGTACAGGTCTGTGAATCATCTGTCTTACACAATTCACAGCACTCACCATAGCACATCCCCTCCCCAGTGTCCATCACCCAACCACCCTCATAATCTTTCTTATCGTTTGCGAGTGACATTCTAAATAAACTAAACTATACTGCTATTTCTGTGCTTGAAAATCTATGACTTTTTGTGTGTGAATGCAGACATAAAAAAAAAAATTATGGTTATTTATGTTTTTTTTGTTTTTCATGTTATTTTTGTTTTTCCCCAGAATTTGGAGACCCGTCACTTGACATGAACTGGACATTCAGATCTCCAGAACAATGAGAAGTCTGCTCCAGCAAAGTCTGCCTTTCCAATTACTAGATCGGCTTTAAATGAGTAAACACAGACAGGGAAATGCAGGGCAGTGGGCACTGGAATACGGAATGACCCGTTTGTGGCTTTCTGAGAAGTCTTGTTTATAAAAAGTTTTCAAGAAATGGAAAGTTGGGTCTTTTGCCTCATAGAAATAAGTAAATTTCTTCTCTTCCTTCCTTCAGTGACAAACTATATAAGGAGAAAAAAATGTATAAAATCCCACTCTGGCCCCACAGTCCTATAAATTAGCTTTTGAGTAAATCAGTTCCATTTCAGAATTCCAAAGTGGGACCTTAGAATGTTTACTCCTTCCCTAAAGTATTGAAAATATAAATATATAATTTAAATACTTCATCTCATCCATAAATACACCAATTTTAATTTAAGGTAAATGCATTTTTATACTGTAAGTTATAGGCCCAAACTGATGATTCAGGGAAGCTTCAAGAAGTCATTTGATAGTAGAACTAGAGAACTAGAAAGAATTAATCCAAATCAAATGATTAGGAGGGATGTCTTTAGGTAAATACTCACTGACAATCATCTGTTTTCTTATTGTTGTTCATTTTACAGTGGAGTTTTACAACTCCAATGGAGAATTTAAGTATGAATTACTACTATAAGGTAAGGAACTAGGAAATAGATAAATAGGGCACCTGTTAAATTCAGAAAAATATAGGGGCTCAGTCATTTAAATGCCAGCTCTTGATCTGGGCTCACGTCATGATCTCAGGCACTGGAATAGAGCCTGCTCGAGACTCTCTCTTTCCCTCTCCCTATGCCCCTTCCCCAACTCATGCATGCATGCTCTCTGTCTCAAATAAACAAATAAATCTTTGAAAAAAAAATTTAAAATGTAAAATATGCTCATAAAACAGCATGTGTCTCAATTGTGAGAAATACTTATTTACTCATAATAATGTAAACACTAGCTACGGATTTAACCAAAACCAGTAACCAATTATGTTGGAAAAGGACGAGGTGCAAAAGAGGTTGTGATTTGTGTGGGAAATGATCCCAGAGAGTTAAATCCTCATTGTCTACAGGACAGAATAAATATATATCTACAATTCCAGGAAGTTAGGAGATAGCAGAACTATGTTATTTATAAATGTGGAGGTAATTAGTAGAAGAAACAACTTTTAGAGTTTTCAGAAAATGAGAATCTGGAGAGAAGATGGTGGGGCAAGAGGATGTTGTCTTGCACTGTAAACCTATGAGTTCTACTTGTTTCTTCAAACCACATATATGTATTACTTTGATAAAATAATGTTTTTTAATTACAAGGAAGAGTTTTAAAAGGGTGGATTAGAGTCTCAGAACTGGCCTCCAAGTAAAATCTCATGCTTCTTGACATTTCTATCCCCTAGCCACACAGACACTGTTAGGTCCCCAAACATGACACGTCCTAGTTCCTATAATCCGTGCTATTCCCTTAAGTAGGAAAAATATAGATGTGATTAAGGTTATAAGCCTTGATACAGGGAGATTATCCTGGATTATCTGGTAGTCCAAGTCAATCACATGAGGCCTGAGGAGTGGAGAACCTTTATGGGCTACAGCAGGAGAGACACACTATGAGAGGGTACAACCCACTCCTGTTGGACTTTGAGGGTGAAGAAAGGCAGCAGAACAGTCTCTAGCTGAGAATCAGCAAGAAAATTGGGGACCTGGTCTTACACCCACAAAGAACTGAATTCTTCTAACAACCAGCGTGGACAAGGAAACAGATTGTCCCAGAAAGCCTCCACAGAGGGATGCAGGCTACTGACATCTTGGTTTTAGCTTGGTGAGACCCATGCCAGACTTCTGACCTACTCAATTATCTGATAATACAGTTGTGTTGTTTTTTGTTTTTGTTTTGTTTTGTTTTAAAGATTTTATTTATTTATTTGACAGAGAGAAACACAGCCAGAGAGGGAACACAAGCAGGGGAGTGAGAGAGGGAGAAGCAGGCTTCCCGTCGAGCAAGGAGCCCGATGCGGGGCTCGATCCTGGGTCTCCGGGATCATGACCTGAGCTGAAGGCAGTTGCTTAACCACTGAGCCACCCAGGTGCCCCAGTTGTGTTGTTTCATGCCACGACAACTGTGGTAGTCTGTCACGGCAACAAAACAAACTAGCAGATTGCCAGCTCCTAAACCAACTCACACAATTACTACGATGGGAGAACCTTGAGTGGCAGTCTGAGAATGTATGTGGACACTCAACAGGCTTAAAAAACCCATAGCCTTAAAACTCACCAGAAAAGTCATCTTATCTTTTCAATACAAGTGACTCGGGTCACCTGTGAGTCAAGCAACAGAGGACCCACCTACCCATCAAACAACAATCAATATTTTTGAGCCTGGCCAAAAGGTCTGAAGGTTCCCACCAAGGGAAAGGAGACTTCAGACATCCACAATTCCTCCATATTCGCCTATTAGAGCCATTCCTATCAAAGGCATCCAAGCCAGTGGGACGGGTTTATGATGCAATGTGAATACTTGCACACACCCAAGATAAAAGCAGAGGCTCTCACTTCCCAAGTAGGCACTGCAAAAAGAAGAAGGTAGTCTTGAGCACAGGTGAGCATGTAGAAAAACTGACCTGCTCCCACCGCAGTCTCTGTAGCAACATGAGCATAAGTTTCAGGGTCAAATCATATTTAAAGAAAGGTGCAAACTCTCTCGTACTTCAACCTGAGAACCAGCAAATGAAGAAAATAGCTCTGATCTTTCTTTCTTTTTTTTCTTGCAGTAAACTTCTTTTAAAATTGAGAAATAATTATCATATAACACTGCGTATGTTAAGGTGTACAACACACTGCCTTCCTACATTTATATACTGCAATGCCATTATGTTAGCTCACATCTCCATCACATCACTTCTGTTTTGTGGTGAAAACTTCAAGATCCAGTCTCTTCGCAACTTTGAAGCATATAATACAGTATTGTTGATGCAATGGCATGCATTAGATCTCCAAAACATATTCATCTTCTAACTGTAAGTTTGTACCTTCTGATGTACGACTCCTCAATTCTGCCACTGAGTTGCCCCCCCTCCCAGCCCCTGGTAACCACCATTCTATTTTACTCTGTTTCTATAAGTTCAGCTTTTTCAGATTCCACATATATGTGAGATCAGACAGTATTTGCTTTCTCTATCTGACCTCTCACTTAATATAATGCCCTCATGGTCCATCTACGTTGTCACAAATGACAGGATTTCCTTTCCTTTTCATGGATGAGTAATATTCCATTCCAGTAACAGTCCTGAGGATATATGTATATATCACATCTTGATTATTGTAAATAATGCTGAAATAAACCTGGACTGCAGAAATCTTCTTAATATCCTCTTTTCATTTCCTTTGGATAAGTACCCAAAGGTGGAATTGCTGGATCATATGGTTGCTCTGTTTTTAACTTGTCAAGGAACGTCCATATTGTTTTCCACAGTGGCTGCAGCAATTTGCATTCCCATCCAACAGTGCAGCAGGATCCCCTTTTCTCCACATCCTTGCCCATGTTTGCTATTTCTTGTCTTTTCAGTGATAGCCATCCATCCTAACAGGTGTGAGGTAATGCCATCATTTCCATTTCCCTATTGATTGTGATGTTGGGAACTTTATCATGATTTTTAAAAGATTTGATTTATTTATTTGACAGAGAGAAATGCAGCTAGAGAAGGAACACAGCAGGGGGAGTGAGAGAGGGAGAACAGGATTCCCAGTGAGCAGGGAGTCTGATGGGGCTCTATCCACGGACTCCAGGATCATGATCTGAGCCGAAGGTAGATGCTTAACCAACTAAGCCACCCAGGCACTCTTCATTATCTTTTCTTACTACAACATTAAAGCCTTCTGAAATTTACACAGAATACCTGGGAAATTGTTTTTATTATAATTTCTACTCAGAAAAGTCTAGGGTTTCTTTAAGCAGGAAAGGCATCTAATTTTAAATTTTAAAAGAATAGATTACTGCTATAAAGCATGGAAAATAAACTGACAAACTACAAAATATCAAAGGGGATGCTATTTCCACTACAGACGGCCACAAGTTCCAAAACCTTTTAAGAATAGCAATAATACAAATGGAATTGATCCTTTCAACTCTTGCACTACAGATAGTCTTCAAATCCCTTCCTTTTGGAGACATCAAACCCTTAGAGTAGGATAAGAAGACTGTAACTTATGTCCACGTTCACAAATCAACAAAGAATAAAGACTATCTTCCAGCTAGGTAAAAACAAATAAGATATGAAATTCTCCCCTTCCCCCTGGGGAGAGTAAGAGGATTTATTTTTGTCTTTTATCTCAGTTTTCTATGTAATCTCTTCAAGGTCCCCAGTACTTAAAGTGTATTTACAAAGGGGGATCAGGATGTTTTGAGATTACTGTCCCAAAGGAATCTTCAGTTGACCTATGTTAGTGGAAAGTGTAAGTTCTGGTTAAGTTTAAAGAAAATTCATGGGCTTTCCTAATGGAAGTGTGGATGTCATCTGATTATGAAATGGACATAGGGCTTCATCTCGTTACTCATTACTATCCCTACAGTCTCACTTACTACACTACTACTTAATAGATCCCCATCTCCAAGTAGAATGGCCATGGCTACACTGGCCACATATTCCAGATTTGGATCTGGAAACTATGGTCACCATAACCAAACACAGTATAGAAAATGTAGAGAGTTAGGGGATTTCCAATCATAAACGATGTCAAAATTCCCTCTTGACTGGGACTTCACCAATGTGAAATACAGACTCCCCCCTCCCCCCATAAAACTTCATGAAATAAGGAACATCCCTGGGTGGACGGTGGGGGATATAATTACCTTTGACAATAGAATGTACCCTGGGACTTTCAAGGCAAAACTGTTGGGCCTTTTATTTTTCTTTTACTTCTCTTGTGGGTGTGCAATCCTTTCTTAAACATTTGGTCTACATATGGATAGACCTGTGATTTTAAATGGGCTAATGAGCTTCAGACAGACTTCTAAGTAACACTCATGAATAAGCCAAAGACAGAGTCTCAGATGCTAACATTTATTGTACTAAGAAATTTTTTTTTGTTTGCTGAGTTTTTCCCCTTTTAAAAAGGTAACACATTGAACATAATATATCCTGAGTCTTTTGCAGGTGTTAAACAGCTGACTTTAATTTTTTAAAGAACTAAACCCATCTATTATCAAACAACAACAACAAAAAATTAGCTCTATTTATTTAGGTTATTGTGACAGTAAATCCTTCCTCTCTATTCTGTCCCAGGGGAAAAAAAAAAAAAAAAGGTTGTATTTCTCTGTAAAAATAAACTTTCTGTTGGGCGCCTGGGTGGCTCAGTTGGTTAAGCCTCTGTCTTCAGCTCAGGTCATGATCCCAGAGTCCTAGGATCAAACCCTGCATCGGGCTGCCTGCTCAGCAGGAAGCCTGCTTCTCCCTCTCTCACTCTCCCTGCTTGTGTTCCCTCTCTGGCTGTGTTTTTCTCTGTCAAATAAGTAAAAATCTTTTTAAAAATATAAAATAAAATAAAAAAGAATAAAATAAAATAAAATAAAATAACTTTCTGTGAAGATTAAGACATGACCTCATGAGGACTTGGTCCTTAAAAAGGCAAAGGGTCCAAAGTGTGGCATTACATTTTTTTTCCCTAGGCCTTTAATTTAAGGTAGTGGCACACATATTAGCAATAAAGGGCTTGAAAATGAAATAGTATATATTTCTATCATGGCATAAAATGCTATGGTATGGCAAGTGGCTCTAAGTTAAGGCATTTTATGACTGGATATGAAATTCCCGTCATGGGGGAATACTGGAGTGAGTAAGAAAGGATCCATCATAGGATAGAAAATGAGATTGGAAAAAGAGAGGGGAGATTTAACAAAAGCAAACAAATTTAATTCATGAGGGTTTTGGCCTTGGAGTCAGGACTGCACCCTAAGATCTGGGTATTTTTCTCCAATTTTCCGGTGTTATCACTATTTTATCAACGTGTTATTTTCCGTTGTTCATGCCAGACAACGTATCCTCTGCTTCTGGCCACCAAAACAGGGACCAAAGCAACAAAATAGGAGCAAGTAGAAAAGTACCCACAGTACAACTCACGGTTGTTAATAAAAGATCTTGATTTCATTGAAGGACTAAGATAGTACAGATGTGTTCAGTGGGATAGAGCCTTGTGCAGATTTCCAATGAGAGGTTGTTATGAGATTGTAGCCTTCTTTAAAATAGTCCAGGATAGACCATGATGTATCGGGCATGTTAGTTTTCATCAATACTCTTGAGCTAGTCATCTGCACTAATCAGAAGTACACATTCCAGGGTTGGTGAGTTAGCACGGGGAAAGTCTTAATCAAAACGCCAGTTCCAAACACAGTCACCACAGATAGTCTTCAGCTATCTTCAGAGCTGATCAACACCAGGGGCTTTGTTCATTAACAGAGTGAATATTAGAAATATTCTTTTTTTTTTTTTTTGAGAGAGAGAGAGAGTGATTGTGAGTGGGTAGGAGGGGGAGGGAAGGGCCAAGGGTGAGGGGAGAGAGACAAAATCCCAAAGCAGGCTTCACGCCCAGTGCAGAGTCTGATGTAGGGCTGGATCTCATGACCTCAGATCATAACCTGAGCCAAAACCAAGAGTCACCAACTGAGCCACCCAGATGCCCCTAGAAATATTCTTCAATCCTGATATCAGTAGCAAAATATGTGATAGAAATGTGGTAGGGGCGTTTCTACCTTCTTATAAATGACATCTGGGAATCTGGTAAGCCCAACGGCCTGTATCCTTCAGAAAGGCGGCCTGGGCTCCCTGAAGATGTCTTGTGTCCAGCCTCTGATTTGAACGATTGTTGGTCACCACTATCTGGAACCATAGGCAAGTATGAAAAACAACCAGAAACGACCCAAAAGTTAGGAATAAGCAAACTGGATATGGTTCCTTTGCAATCAAGAGACTTTCCTGAAAACTTGGAGAAGTAAACTAAATTAGTTGTAATGGGGGGTTAACTGAATCAAATGCCTATATTTTCTTCATGAAAGAAAACGGTATGTGTCTTAAAAGTCCAAAAGTGTATTCAAACTTTCATAGTTCCTTGCCCCTGTGTCTCATATACCAGGTGAACTAATCACCCCTGGAAAAACAATTCACACCAACCACCCTATGCTACTGTAGTGGAATTTTTTCAGTGCATTTACTCATAAAAGGAAAGCCAGAGTTGCCATGCATGCCTTATTTGTGGATTGTTTTCCTTCTTTTGATGACTGGCAGTTCAGAAGGATTTTTCTGGTGAAGTGAGGAGGTATGGATAATTATCTCTTGACAGCTAAATGTAACTCTAGATCAAGCCTCTTTACTTCACACATTCATTCTTTCCTGCTCGCAGATCAGGAGGAGAGAAAACTGTAAAAATGTCACCATGGCTGCCAAGAAAACACTGTGAGGCGAAAGAGAAAATAGGAGCAATAGCTTGGATCTTTGCTGCCGTGGTAGCCAGTTTCCAAATGGCAACCAATTATCCTTGCTTCCAAGCACACACTCCTACTCAGGGGAAGACTGACTTGCATGACCAATAGAATACTACAGAAGTAATGGTGTGAGAACTCCAGGAATAAGTCAGAAAAAGGACTGGAGCTTGTGCTTTGATCTCTTAAACCCTTTTCTCTGTGGGAAGGCAATTGCTGTGCTCTCTGGAGAGGCTTCCTGGAGAGGAACTAAAGCAACCAGGAAGAGCCAGCACCAGCTTGCCAGCCATGACCCTGAGCCCTATTGAACAGACCTTGTAGCCCCACTCAAGCCTTCAGATGACTGCAAAGGAGGCCACTTTTGTGATGATAAACCAGCTAAGTTGCTCCTGAATTCCTGACCTAAAGGGACTGTGAAAGGAAATATGCCACTTATTTTGTTTAAAGTCACTATATTTCGGGGTCATTTGTTTTATAGTAATAGGGAACTAACCACCTACAGCATTTTCAACTCCATTCTCTTTTCAAAGTATCCTATCATAGAGGTTTTTAAAAGCAAGATACTGATTTTTTTATTAGCTTCTCTTGTAGCTAGAAGTGGCTATGGAACCTGCTCTGACCAATGAGACCAAAGGGGTAGTCTACTAAGGGAGCTGTCTTGGAAAAGGAACAGGTACAGAGAGTTCCCTCACACAGCTCCTTCCCTCAAGTTTCTGCCTTGAATATAATGATGCCTGGGACTGAGGCAGTTATCTAACACTGGGATGCAGCAAAGGAGTAAACAGAAGATAGTTTAGGACCCTGACAACACCACTGGCTAAGTGAATGAGAGCCGGCTGCATCTTCCCACCTTGGAAAGTGACTAAAACAAACCCAATTTTTGTACCACTGTTAACTGGGGTTTCCACTATTTACAGCTGACAGCATTTCTCACTGATGCAGATTTTGGAACCAAGACGGGGTGCTTTACATTACAGACCTTAAAATGTAGAATTGGCTGAGGGGAAGAGGTAGGACATCAGGCTATGAGGCTCAACTATCTCTGGAAAGAGGATTACTCGGGTCATGCAGTGAGGAAGCATTTGTCTCAATTACTGCATGCTGGGATACAGACTACATTGAATATACGTACGATATTCTATAGAATTCTATATTCTATATTCTATAGAATATACAAACTATACTATTCAATATACATACTATATTGAAATAAAAAATGCAGTGTTGGGGAAAATGTAAAAAAACTGGTTGTGACAGCCTTTTCTCCATACACCTTTCCTGGCTGTTTTGGGATGTTTAGGAAAACTCATATGGGGAGGCAAAGGACTTTGGTGGGTACCTCCAGGTCAAAGAGGACATATACACCCTGAGTAGTCATTTTTAATTTTTTGGGTTTGTATATGTGGTGTCCCATAACAATTGTGTGAAACTAAGCAGGCAACTTCAAGGCATAAAAGATTTTTCTCCTGTCTTTCCTCTGTTTTGATAAATAACAAGCAAGCAAACCTTCTGTAGATTCGGATTTATACTTTTCCCAGTGAAACATGTTTATTTCACTCTTTGTCCTATGATAGGATAGAAAGGTAGTCGTAACCACATATCAAGTCTGCAAGGTTTTAAGGCACATTATATGCATTATTTTATGTAATCTTCACAGCAATAGTCCCTTTGCCGAAGGAAAAATCTGAGAATGCTTACAAAGGAAACCCAGCCCCACTTGGCTACAGAGCTTTTGCTCATATCATCATGTTGTAATGTCTCCGAATATTTCTGTTAATTATTTATTTAGAATATTCCTCAGTGTTGTCTGCTTTCCTGATGGGACTGGCCTCCACCTCCTCGCTGGTGTCCCTGGCTCTCCTCCAATCCAGCCGTGGCCACAGACATCCTTCTCAAGTCTATACTTGTTCATGTTTATACATTATTGTTTAAAGACTTAAGTCAAAACTCCCTGACCTGACACCTCTGAGCTCTGTGTCACTCACCCACTCCCTGCCTGCCAGCCTCACCTCCCAGCATTCTTCCCATCTCCTAGCTCTCACAGCTCATCCCGTGTCCTCCTGCTTCCTTATGCTTTCGGTCTCATCTTTGCTTTCTGTCCCAGACTACCCTCTCTGCCTGGGTACTTTCTCTAACTGTTTTGGCCTGGCAACGTCCCACATGTCCTTAATCTCAGACATCACTTCTCAAGCACCTTGTGCTTCTGTAAATTTCAGTCTTCACTGTTTTGTCTTTGTCCCTCCCTTCGCTTGACTCTGTATGTAATTTTCATCCCTGTGCCCCCCGGTATTCAATATACGTTCAGTTCATTTAAAAAAAAAAATGTCTGCATGCTCATTTAAATCAAAATTGGTCAAGATACAACCTATTCTAAAGAGCTGACAATTTTTAAGGAACAAAAGTGAAACTGTGTTCTGTCCATTCACTTATAATGCAACTAGCACCAAATTATCACAGTAGAACTTTGTTGGCACACTACACGCTACGCACATTTGTGTAATTATAAGCAATATTCTGCCAGTCGCACAGACACAACAAAGAACCCAAGTGCCTGGTCTAACTAAACTTGCACATTTAATTACTCATTCCCCTCATAAAATACACTCATTTTCTACACATGTGAATGATGTGTATTTTGTACATATATCAGATGACAAGTAATTACATATGAGAACATTCTATATATACGTCTATAATTAAATGTGATTACCTTTACTATACCTTTGCTCTCTAAGTAGGCTATATTCATTCAAAAATTGCTTTCCTAATATTTAAATAATCTTTTAAAAGATTTTATTTATTTATTTGACAGAGAGAAACACAGCTAGATAGGGAGTACCAGCAGGGGGGAGTGAGAGAGGGAGATGCAGGCTTCCCGCTGAGCAGGGAGCCCAAGGCAGTTGCTTAACAACTGAGCCACCCCTGCTTTCCTAATATTTAAACCCACCTCCCCCTTCTAATTCATAATGAAAGAGCTTCTCATCTTTCTTTACTAAATCATTTATTTCACTTTCTATAGTACTTGACTATCACCAATTAGATTCTAATACTGCTATATACCTAAATATTTTTTGCAGACTCTCCCTGTATCAATTGCTTTCTCTTAAAAAACAAAAACAAAAACAAAACCTATCTGGATCTTCCCTTATCCATTTTTAAACTATAGTTTTTCTTCTAATTTTCTAGGTTTTTTTAAACTTATTTATAGTTTTTAATTTCTCATTGCATGAAGCTGCCATTTTCCAGAAGTTAAAGCATGCATGTGGAGGCCACAAATTTGGGTCTCCATCCAGTTTTTTTCCTTCTATGGTTGATGGAGTTCCTCTAGTGGCTATCAAATGGCTCACTATTGTCATTCTTTTCATAACTGTAAAAGTTCCTATGTCTTCATAAGTCTTTCAATAGAAAGTTAAGAAAGGGCACATTATGAAATGTGAGTATGATGCCATTCTGAACCAAAAGGCCCTCCTGCCCTTCAAAGGACTTCTTCTGTCTCAGCTGGCACAAACCAGCTGAATTTCTTGGAAGTGAAGTGTCAAATTAAGCAATAGGCTGTAATAGGGAGCTTGAACTACAAGGTACATGAAGTTTCCAGAGACTATATCCTGTGGTAAAAGTCTGTTCCATGCAGTTACTCCCTACAAAAAATTCATTCTTTCCAAGAGGAAATACCATTTAGTACTATAATGACAAACTTGTTCTTTCACAAAAAGAAAGAGCAGTCTCACATTTTTAGGCTTTTATATTTATTTCCTTAATAATTCAGTTCAATCTTCAATCTCCTCTTCCTCTCCACCTTAATTTCAGAACTTCAAAATGTTTAAAATCTGGGCTTGGTTTTCATTGTTGTTTTTGTTGTGGTGATTGTGTATTGTTTTGACTTTGGCAGGAAATGAGTTTGGGGGAGTAGAAGAGGCTTCTAGATATTTGCAGTATCTTTTAAGACAGCAAAAACTGCTTATAAATTTGAAAGAGGGATTATTTCTCCCTCATGAGATAGAAAATTCACAATGCATACAAATTTGGGCCATGAAACTTAAAATTGGCTCTAAAACACAGGTAATTTGGTCTCAAAGATTGGTATACAACAACAGCATGAAAAATGTGCTCATATGATTTCTTTATATTTATTAAGTGATAGGTGACTATAAAAGAAGTTTACAAATCGTATATCCTCCATTTGTATGTTTTATTTCAGTCACAGACATTTTATGGGTGGTTATATAATATTCTTCAGCTTTACATAGTGCCCTTAAATAGAATCACAAAATTACTCTCTGAGAGCTTCATTCATAAATAAAAAAGGAAAAAAGAGCTTTGATACAAAGTTTAAATAGAGGAAGTGACTCAGTGATTCAGGAGGAGTGTTGGCAGAAACGGAATAGCACCAAAAAGAAACTAAATTGTGAAAGGGCACAGGACGTCCAAATCTGAGCAGCAGCACCCACCAAGTATCTAGATCTATATCCATATTTGAAAAATATGCCACTTTATATGAAATCAAATCAGTGATTTAGGGGATAGAGATGAAAAGTTCTCAATACGTAGAGGAAAGAAACAAAGAAATGAAAATGATGTAAGAAAGAAAATAGCAGATATGGAGGACAGAGATTCCAAAGTGTTCATGATGGTGGTTACACAGTTGTACACTTTTGTCAAAACTCATCAAACTATACACATAAAAAATGCATTTTAGGGGTGCCTGGTTGGTTCAGTCAATAGAGCATGCAACTCTTGATCTCAAGGCCATAAGGTTGAGCCCCACATTGGGCATGGAGATTACTTTTAAAAAATGCATTTTGCTGTATTGTAAATTACCTGAAGTTTACTTTTATTAGAATTTTGATTTTGAGGTAACTGTTGGTTTGCATGAAGTTGTAAGAAATAATGCACGGGGGGTGCCTGGGTGGCTCAGCTGGTTAAGCGACTGCCTTCAGCTCAGGTCATGATCCCGGAGACCCGGGATCGAGCCCCACTTCGGGCTCCCTGCTCGGCGGGAAGCCTGCTTCTCCCTCTCTCACTCCCCTTGCTTGTTCCCTCTCTCACTGTGTTTCTCTCTGTCAAATAAATAAATAAAATCTTAAAAAAAAAAAAAGAAAGAAAGAATGCACAGATTCCTAGGTACTCCTCACCCAATTCTCCCCAATGGTAACATCTCACAAAACTGTAGTTCAGCATCACAACCAGGGTACTGACATTGATGCAGTCAAGGGACATTCCAGGGGCGCCTGGGTGGCTCAGTGGGTTAAAGCCTCTGCCTTTGGTTCAGGTCATGATCTCAGGGTCCTGGGATCGAGTCCCACATTAGGCTCTCTGCTCCGTAGGAGCCTGCTTCCCCCTCTTTCTCTGCCTGCCTCTCTGCCTATTTGTGATCTCTCTCTGTCAAATAAATAAATAAAATCTTTAGAAGATACATTCCCTCACCATATTGCTATAAACACAGAATCCCTGTTGCTGCCCTTTGATACCCACACACACTTCATTCCTGTCCCCACCTTTTCCTTAAACCCAAGCAACCATCAATCTGGTGACTATTTCTATAATTCTTGTCATTTCAAGCATGTACATTTAAAAGGAATGATAAAATATGTGAATTTCTGGGATTGGCTTTTTCACTCAGCATAATTCCCTGGAAATCAAAAAGGTTACTGTATGCATCAATAATTTGTTGCTTTTAAAAGGATATGATAAAAACACATAACATGAAATTTATCAGCTTAACCATTTTAAGTGTACACTATAGTAGGGTTAACTATATGTACATTGTTGTGCAACAAATCTCTAGTGGAACTTTTCCATCTTGCAAAATGAAAATCCTATGTCCACTGAACAACAACTCCACATTCCCTATCCCCATTCCTGCCCCTAGTAACTACCACCCTACTTTCTCCACATCCTCACCAAAACTTGTTATTGGCTGGCTTGCTCTTTCTTTTTTCTTTTCTGTTTTCTCTCTCTCTCTCTCTCTCTCTCTCTCTCTCTCTCTCTCTCTCTCTCTCTTTTCCTTCCTTCCTCCCTTCCTTCCTTCCTTCGTTCCTTCCTTTTTTGACAGTAGCCATCCTAAAGCATGTGAAATAATATCTGATTGTGGTTTTGATTTGCATTTCCCTGATGAATACCTATGTTGAACATCTTTTCATGTGCATTTGTTTTTGCATATGTACATGTATACATAACCATTTGAATACCTTCTTTGAAGAAATGTCCATTGCCTATTTAATCAGGTTATTTTTGTTGTTGTTGTTGTTGTTGTTGTTGTTGAGTTGTAGGAGTGGCTTTTATATTGTGGATATTAACCCCTTATCAGATACATGATTTGCAAATATTTTCTCCCATTCCATAGGTTGTTTTTTCCATTGTGTTCATTGTTTCCTTTGTTGTGCAGAATTTCTCAGGTTTGATGTAGTCTTATTTGTGCTTTTGGTGTCATATCAAGAAATCATTGCCAAGCCTAACATCATGAGGCATTCTCTTTATGCTTTAATAGTTCATTCTTTTTTATTGCTGAGTAATATACCATGGTATGAGTGTACTAATTTGTGTGTTCATTCATCTATGGGCTGTTTCCAGTTTGGGATTATTGAGAATAAAGATACTATAAACACTCAAATACAGAGTTTTGTATGAACATAATTTTCATTTACCTGGGATAAATGCCCACAAGTATAATTATGGGGTCATGTAGTGGTTGAGTTTTTAGTTTTAAAGAAACTGCCAAACTGTTTTCCAGAGTGGCCATACCATTTTTATTCCGATCAGTAAGATACAAGTGATCCAGCTTCTCCAGGTCCTCAACCAGCATTTGGCATTGTTACTATGTCTCAACCTGGTAATAGTATCTAATCATGGTTTTATTTTGAATTCCCCTAATGGGGAATGAAATATCTGTCCATGTCTTTTGCCCATTTCCTAATAAGATTTTTTTTTTTTTTACTGTGGTATTAAGAGGTTTTTTTGTTCTTTTTTCTATTTTTTCATTTTTTTTCAATTTTTATGTTCAATTAGTCAACATATAGTACATCATTTTGCTTTTAAACTAAGAGAACTAGTCCTTTGTCAGATAATGTGGATTAAAAATATTTTCTCCCCCTCTGTAGCTTGTCTTTTATCTTCCTAATAGGGTGCTTATGGAGCAAAATTCTCAATTTTAATGAAATTTGATTTATCATTTTCTTCTTTTGAGTATTGTGCTTTTGCATTCAGTCTAATAATTCTCTACCAAGTTCTAGATTCCAAAAGATGTTTTCCTCTTTTTTTGAGGGCTTTATAGTTTCATATTTTAGATCTAAGTTTGTGATATATTTTGAGTTAATTTTTATATAAGGTATGAGTCTTAGATTTATCTTGTTTGCTTACTGTTCATGGGTGTCCAATTTCTCCAGCACAATTTGTTTAAAAGCTATCTTTATTCTGTTGAATTGCTTTTGTACCTTTGTCAAAAATAAGATAGGCATATCTGTGGGAGTCTATGTCTGGGTTCTGTCCTCCCTTCCATTGATCTACATATTTAGCTGCCCTTCTATTCCACAGTCTTGATTACTGTAGCTATATAAGTCTTGGAACTGCCTAGAATTTAGGCATAGGATAAAGTTTGCAATAAGCTTGTCTGTATCTTGCTGGAATTTTGCTAAGAATTCCATTAAAACCTGTATTATCAATATGACAAGTGACATTTTCCCTATGTTGAGTCTTTTAATCCACAAATATGGCATATCTCTCCATTTATTTAAATCTTTTATTTCCTTCATCAGCATTTTGTGTTTTAGAATACAAGTCCTATACGCATAATTATTTCACTTTTATTTTTCAGAGAATATAAATGATACTGTATTTGAAATTTGTTGTTCACATGTTCATTCTAAGTATATAGAAATAAAATTGATTTTGGTATGGTTAATATGGATCCTTCTACCTTGCTGAACTCACTCATTACTTCTAAGCATTTTCTGTAGATTTATGAAGATATTCTGTATATTCAGTTATGTCATCTGCAAAGATCATGTTATTTTCTTCCTTTGCAATGTGAATGCCTTTTATTTATTTTTGTTGTCTTATTGCAGTGGCTAGAACTTCCAGAATTTTGCAAATGTTCTTTATCAAGTTGGTGAGATTCTCCTCTATTCCTTTTTTTTCAAGTTTCTTCATAAATGGGTTTTACATATTTCTCAAGTGCTTTTTCTTCATTGGTTGATGTGATATGTCATTGATCTTCTTTAGCCTAAAAATATGGTGAATCTATAGCGATCCATTGATTGGAAGACTCAACATTAGAAACATGTTGATTCTCCCCATTTGATAAATAGGTTTCACACAATTCCTATTATAATCCCAGCAGGACATAGACAAGTTTTGATATCCAAATATTGTACCTTGCATCTCTGCAATAAACTCCACTTTGTCATAACATACAATTCTTCTTACATAATGCCAACTTCTGTTTACTAATCTTTATTTAAGATTTTTGCTTCTACATTTATGAAGAATATTAAGCTGTGGTTTTCTTTTCTGTATTATCTCCTCTGGTTTTGATATCAGGGTAATATTATCTTCATAAAATGAACTAAATAAAATGTGTTGTAATCTCTTAATTTCTGGAAAAAATTATGTGGAATCAACATTAATTCTTTTTTAAATATTTCTTTGGGGAGTTTTAAAACTATGACTTCAAGTTCCTTAATAGTTATAGGGCTATTCAAATTATTTATTTGATTGCTAAAGTATTTCATATTGGGTGAGTTGTGGTTGTTAGTGTTTTCTGCAGAAGTGATCGATTCAATCTAAATTGTTGAGTTTATGTGCATACATGCATAATAATCCTTTATTATACTTTGGATATTTGCAGGGTCTTGGCAATACCCCCTGTTTCATCACTGACCTTGGTCATTTATCTTCTTTTTTTTATCTTTGTTTGTCTTTGTAGAGGTTTGTCAATTTTTTTAATTAATTTTTTAATTAACATATAGTGTATTATTAGTTTTAGAGGTAGAGTTTGGTGATTCATCAGTCTTACATAACATCCAGTGCTCAATATATGCCATGCTTTCCTCAATGTCGATCGGTTACCCCATCAATTTTATCGATTTTTTTCAGAGAACCACTTCCTTGTTTCATTGATTTTCTATATTGGCTTTTCCATTTTTAGTTTCATTGATTTCTGCACTTATATTTATTAATTCCTTCCTTCTGTTTGCATCTGTTTTATTTTGCTCTTTTTCTAGGTTCTTGTAGTGGGAGGGTAGCTTTATTGAGTTGAGATTTCCTCTTTTTCTTTTTTTTTTTAAAGATTTTATTTATTTGACAGAGAGAAACACAGCGAGAGAGGGAACACAAGCAGGGGGAGTGAGCGAGGGAGAAGCAGGCTTCCCGCCAAGCAGGGAGCCCCATGTGGGATCTGGGATCCTGGGTCTCTGGGATCATGACCTGAGCCGAAGGCAGTCACTTAACCAACTGAGCCACCCAGGCGTCCCGAGATTTCCTCTTTTTCAATGCTTGCTAAAAATTTCCCTCTCCTTGCTGCTTTAGCTGTGTCCTGTGAATTTTGATATGCTGTATTTTCATTCTGTTCTGTTAGTTTTGTTTGTTTGTTTGTTTGACTTCCTGTAAAGCTTTAAATTTTTTATGTGTGTTGTTTAGTTTCCCAGTTTTTGGAGGTTTTTCTATTACCTTTCTGCCACTGATTTCTAGTTTAATTCCATTGTGGTCAGAGTAAACTCTATGGTTTTTACTCTTTTAAGCTTGTTGAGATTTTTCCTGTGGCCCAGGGAATGATACATATTGGTATATGTTCTGTGGACACGTGGAAAAAACATGTATTTTGCTGTTGCTGGATGTCAGCTGATGGTTATTGAGTTCTTCTACATCCTTGCTGATGTTCTCTCCAGTTGTTCTCTTGATGTTGAGAAAGGAGTGTTGATATCTCCAACTATAATTATGAATTTGAGAACGTCCCTTTGAGCCTATCTGTTTTGATTCACATATTTTTCATTCTACTGTCTACTGCATACGCATGTAGAATTTGCTCTTTTCTTGATATATTTACACCTCTATCATTATATAATACCCCACCTTTGTTCTGATAATTAGCTTAGCTCTGAAGTCAATCTCGTTGTCTTTTGATTAATGTTTCATAATCTTTTTCCATCCTTTTACTTTCAACTACCAAATTGATTGAATTTAAAGTTTCTTATAGATAGTATAGATGTGAGTCTTTATTTAATTCACTCTGCTAATCTTTATCTTTTAATTGGTGTATGTAGACCATTTACCATAATATATTTTTTTTATGTTTTAGAACTTAAACCTGCCATTTTGTGTTTTCTGTTTCTCTTGATCTTTTTCTTTTTCCTGCTGTCCTGTGAGTTACTCAAACACTTCTAAAAATTCCATTGTAGTTTAGGTATCATCTTTTCAAACTGTATACCTTTGTACGACTTTTTAAATAACTGCTGTCGATGTTATAGTTACATATTTTATAACTGTCCACTGCTATCATCATTTTACCAGTTTACTTTTTTATCAAAATGGAACATGGAGACCTTCCCTCCTTTTACATGTTTATCCTCCCTTGTTTATAATTGTCTTAAATAGTTCCCTAGATACATTTAGAACTACATCAGTGTCTGACTTTTTGCTTCAATCTTCAAATATGATTTTTAAAAATTCAAGAGAAGGAAAGTCTATTGCAATTACCCATATTTTTACTCATCATGTTCTTTCTTCCATCCTTATGTTCCAAAATTCCTTCTTTTATCCTTTTCTTTCTATTTAGAGTTTCCTTTGGCCATTCTTTTAGTCTGCTCGTGACAAATTCTCTTAGTTTTCTTTCATCTGAGAACGTCTTCATTTTTCCCTTCATTTCTGAAGCATATTTTTGCTGTTTATAGGGTTCTGGGTTGACAATTCCTTTCTTTCAAAACTTGAATCATATTGTGCTACTCCTTTCTTGGCTTCCATGATGTCTGATGAGAAATCTGCTGGTATTTGAATTGTTTTTCCTCTATAGGTAAGGTGTCATTTTTCTCTGGCTGCTTTAGAGATTTTTTCTGTCTTTAGTTTTTAGAAGTTCTCAGAATTGTGATGTGCTTTGGCATGGATTTCTTTGTTTGTTTTTCTTCAGGATTTGCTCAGCTTCCCGAATCTCTACATTTATGCCTCTTTCCAAATTTCAGAAGTTTTTAGTCATTATTTCTTCCAGTACTTTTTCAGCCCCACCCTTGTGATTTTTGTCTCTCTAGGACACCAGGAACAGAAGTGTTAGATCCCACAGGTCCCAGAGGCTCTGTTCTTTTTTCCCCGTCTATTTTTTCTCTGTTGTTCAGATGAGGGAATTTCTATTGTTCTATCTTGAAGCGTACTGATTCTTTTCTCTGTCCCCTCTTCTTTGCTATTGAATCCATTTGTTGAGCTTTGGGATTTTGAGAGTTTCTTTTTTTAAAATTATTTTATGTTTCATTTGTTCTTTTTTATATCATTTATTTCTTTGCTGACACATTCTATTTCTTTACTTAGACTTTCTATTGTTCTCATTTATTTCAAGCATATTTATAATTGCTAGTTTAGGATTGGAAGAGATTATGCTGAGTGAAATAAGCCAAGTAGAAAAAGTCAAGTATCACATGGTTTCACTTACTTGTGGTGCATAAGGGGTAATACAGAAGACAGTAGGAAAAGGAAAGGAAATGGGAAGTAGGGTAATTCAGGGAGAGAAACAAAACATGAGAGACTTTGGACTCAGAAACAAACTGAGGGACTTGGAGGGAGGGGGTGGGGGGATGGGAGAGCCTGGTGGTGGGTACTGAGGACACCTATTGCATGGAGCAGTGGGTGTGGGGAATGGGCAATGAATCTTGGAACACTGAAAAAATAAAATAAATTTAAAGTAAAAAAAAAAGTATCTGGGACCGCTTGTTCTAATTCCTATTTCATCAAAGGAACCTGATTAAAAGTTAAAATCACACACAAAAAAAGGTATTTTAATTATGACTGCTTTAAATATTTGTTAGACAATTCTAGTTTCTCTATCATCTCAGTTTTGGCATCCATTTATTGTCGTTTTTCATTAAATTTGAGGCATTCCTAGTTCTTTGTATGGTGAGTGCTTGAAACCTGCACAGATTTAGTATTATGTAATGAAACTCTGGATCTCATTGAAACATTCCATTTTAGCTGGCTTTATTAACTCTAATTCAGCAGAGCCACCCTCCTTCCTTCCTACCTATTTACTGTATTTATTTATTTATGTATTTATTGGCACATGGAGAACTAAAATGAACAATTTAAACAAAGAGATTTTACATAACCCCTCCCCCCCACACACACTCTGTGAAAGCCCGGCAGTTTGGAGGGGAATGGCTCAACCTTTAGCTTCAGAGGTTAGTTTCATTTTGTCTAAGCCATTCAGAATGGCTCCTCTGCCGTCATCATCATTACTGATCTGGGAATGGACACACAAAGCAGGCTCAAACCTTAAGTACCCAGTGTTCCCTGGCCTTCGCTATATAGTTCAAGGACAAGCAATGTCCCAAGTAGGCCCAGTCCCGCTAAAGCAAAGCATCCTCCATCTCTGGAGAGGGCTGAGGAAGTATGCAGCCATAACTGCTGTCAGCAGAAGCTCTTGACCTTGAAGGAAGTCATCTGAGGACAAATTAAACATGGAGAGCAGAGAATCAAAGTCAAAGTCTGATTCATCACACTCAGAGCCCACACTATGCAGGGCTTTTCAGTTACTTAAGTCAATAAATTGGTAGTTCTTACCCCTGGCTGCCCTTTAGATTCTTCTGGGAAGGTTACCAATACCTAAAGCCCATCCCAGAGAGTCTTACTGAAGTGTTCCGAGTTG
The DNA here is from genome assembly GCA_004023965.1 of Spilogale gracilis. Lineage (NCBI taxonomy): Eukaryota > Metazoa > Chordata > Mammalia > Carnivora > Mephitidae > Spilogale > Spilogale gracilis. Next base: position 21,376 of record PITA01017596.1, on the reverse strand, counting down.
CACCCCTGGCAGCCCTATTTTTTTCAAAGCTGTCCAGTTGGTTCTGATGTGCCACAAGGGTTCTGAGCCACTTCAACCAACCCTCTTTGTTGCTGATGACTATTTAGGTTAGGGTTTTCCTTACTTGCTTTTTTTTTTTTTTTAAGATTTTTATTTATTTATTTGACAGAGAGAGAGAGATCACAGGTAGGCAAAGAGGCAGGCAGAGAGAGAAGGGGAAGCAGGCTCCCTGCCGAGCAGAGAGCCCGATGTGGGGCTCAATCCCAGGACCCTGAGATCATGACCTGAGCCGAAGGCAGAGGCTTTAACCCACTGAGCCATGCAGGAGCGCCCCTCCTTTTTTTTTTTTTAAAGATTTTTATTTTTTTTTAAAGATTTTTAACTTACTTATTCTAGAAAGCATTCTAACTTCCATGTTTCCAATGTGCATAAAACTCCATGTTTAAATGTGCATAAAAATCACTTGATTATTTTGCTAAAATGCAGATTCTGATTCATAGCTCTATAGTAGGAATTCATTTGCTAAGAAATTCCACAAATTCCTGTAACACAATGCCGCAGGCTGGGTGGCTTCAACAAAAGAAATGTGTTCAAAATTCTGAAGTCAAGAAGTCCACGATCAAGATGTTGGCAGCGCTGGTTTCTTCTGAAGGCTCCAACACAAGGGTCTGTCCCAAGCCACTCTCCTGAGTGTGTGGATGGCATCTTCCATCAATTCAAATTTCCAAATTCCTGTCCAAATTCCCCTTTTTAATAAGGACACCAGTCATACTGGGTTGGCGCCTAATATAATGACCTTATTTTAGCTTGATTATTTCTGTAAAGACTATATTTCCAAAGGACATATCACTGAGGATTAGACCTTCATATATAAATTTGGATGAGACACAATTCAGCCCAAACTGGGGGGTTAATAATGTGAACTTCCAACAGTGACACTCATACCCCTCGTCCATGGATCACACTCTGAATAGCAAGATTCTACTGATGTGTTTCCTACGCAGTACACTGGGTGGAATTGAAGCCTTCCTATTCCAGATGAATGGCCTTGAAACTACCTAAGGGATAACCAACCGGTGGGCAGAGTGCTAGAAATGGGTTACTGGTCATAGCTATGGTATGGATTACTTTAAGAGCATATGTACAAGAGACCACCGTGCTCACAGAGGACCTCCAAGAGAGACTAAGGGGGAGGGAGCTTTAAATAACAAAGCACGCATATACATTACACCAAAAAGTCATAAATAACTTTCTCTTGCTGGCTTTAAAAGTAAGTAATATCTTTTACAAAACTGTCTTTTTTATATAAATTTTCTAAATTTTATACTTATGTATTACATTCATAAGCAGGAAAAGGAAAAAAATGTTGTTTTCAAAAGAATTATCCTTACTTAAAAGTTAAACAAACAAAAGCAATAAAATTAACCAGTCTTTTATTTATCTTCATAAAAGAGGGCAGTAATTCTTTCCTGCAGTAAAGAGATATACCAGCACACTAATGTGTTGCCATTACTTGGACATTAAGCTGAAATTTTTATTAATATCACTTAAAGTAATAAAGTCTTCCCATGTTCTATATATGGAAATCAAGACTACTGCCCATTTGAGATTTTGGGTCATAAATTTGAAATGAGTCCAGTCAGTAAAGTTGTATTTTTTTTCCACTAGCAACGTTCAGCTGCACAGATACATGTGTGGCATAAGTAGAGAGTTGGATTTAACTAGACTTGGGGTTTTGCCAGTCAAGTACGACAAAAAGACAGAGAAGCAAGGAATGTGAGTTTGCAAGTGCTGAGCAGTGCAATCCAGGCCCGTAGGCAGAGAATTTAGGGCACCAGGAGAATGGTGAATAGTTGAAGAGACACAGCTAAAGATTAGTGGGAGGGCTCTTAGAAAGGTAGAACAAGAGGCAGCCAGTTAGAAATAGGAGAGGCGATGGTCATTCTGGGTTGCTTTTATCAAACCAGGTTTTCTGAGTTGGCACAACTACCAGGGATGAAACATCTCCGGTATTAGTGCCTGAGGGAGTTGTCCGCATATGGTGGTAGAGACGATCATGGACCCCAAAGGGGTCACAGAACCACATGGAGGGGGGAGGTACTTTTCAGATTTAGAAATTGCCAAGGATGATAGGAAGGGTGGTCAAAAATGAGATAAGACCCCAAATGCGGACATCACCATTAGCTAAGAGGTCAGGAGCCCAAGAGATGATGACAAGAAGTGCCAAGGGTTGTGAAGTGTGACCACGTGCATGTTAAAGGGTGAGGAAGGCACAATTATGAAGCAGGAAATAGAGAAAAGGATCTCCACCTGGACTTGCAGCCCTGAGATCTGTGCAGTAGGAAGTCCGCATGGCTGTCACGGGAGAGCGCTGCAGGAGAGGCAGTGGGCTGGTGGCCAGGCTGGGTTACAGTTAGCAAGAAAGCGGCGGGAACTTTCCAATAAAAGGGGGTATAGGGAAGTGGAGAAGTGGAGAGGAGATTGTGATGTGGAGGCTTGGAGCATGAGGGAGTGGGGATGTGACCCCAGCAGTCACAAAGCACGAGACGAGACGGGTGGGGCGCCCCAAAAAGAACTAGGATGCGGGACCACCAGGACTAACCTTGAGTCTGCGCACTAAATGACTAGGAAGCTGGGAGAGGCCGTGTGGTTGCCAGGTGATGCCGGCCATCCCTGCTGGGAGGGGCTCGCTCCCTGAGCACGTGACCTATGTGTCACACCTCACGTGTTCATCACATTACATTTATAATGCCATCCTAGGTCATCCTAGCGATGACCGGCTACCCAGCAAAGTTTCAAACACCCCCCTCTCAGTGTAGACAGGCAGCTTCCCAGCCAAGCGCTACATTTTCCAGCCAGCCACCTCCTCCCCTCTGACTGTGTGATGTTGGGTGGAGGCACAAATTAGGTGGAACGACGTTCTGGTCCATGAGGCCTGAACAGGGATGATGAATGCCGCTTCAGGCCTGGCCCGCAAGCACTCGCTCTGTTTTCTGTCTTGGCTTTTTGACTGGCTGGATGTCAAGGTCAGGGCGACAAGGAAGGCCTCAGTTGAATATAGCAGAGCCTCTCTTGGGCTGGATGACTATACAGAGCAACTCTCCTCGTTAGGATGCTTTATGTGAGGAAAATATAAATTATATTGAACAAGCCAATGAAATTTCAGGGTTTATATACTGCCCACCTAATACTACTTTAACTAATATGTATCTATCATGTGTCTCATAATTAGAACCGGGGCCCTTCTCCAAAAATTACTAAGATGTAATTTGGTAGTTACACCCACACAGCAGTACCCCTCATCCCTCGTCCTCAGTTTATATAAAGAGAGGACTAAGAGGACACGAGAGGTGAGTCACTAGCTTCATAAGTAGTGTGTCAAAGCGGAAAGGACAGAGTGGTGGGGTCCCTCATCCAAGGCCAGGAAAAAAGAGACGATAATAAGAAGTGACAGATGTCTTATGATAGGTATCCTTTCACAACATCAACGTAGAGCAAACCATCCCATGGTACCATTCAAATACAGTACAGTTTATTGATCAATTATACCTCAGTAGAATGAATGAATGAATGAATGAATGAATATTATTTCTTAGTTATATCCCTATTCATATGTAACAAAACTGTGGCTTTACTACTGCTGCATATCTACTGAAATAACCACCCAAGTGGTAAGAAGTTGGAGATAACATTTTCTTTTACTAATAAAATATAAAATAAATGTAATTCCTTATCTTTAATTTTAAAAAAGGGTCTAGGAAAAAGATATTTAAAAAAAGAAAAAGAAAAGAAAAGAAGATATATCCCTATGTTATTCTTCCTGCCTAACCTCAACAGACAAGGATCTAAGTCTTGAAAAGGATGGAGAGAAGGTGAATCGGAGCCAGGAAATATACCCCTAACTTTGAAGGAGATGTCTAGGCTTTGGTCAAAAAAGAGAGGACTTTAAAACTAATATGAGATTAGACCAATATTTGTCCTGATATTAAAATTACTGGAAATTCATGATGTCACATCAATGTTATAGTAGCTGGGGAAGCGGGAGAGGGATTCGACATAACTGAGTTGAAAACAGTAATTGGTAAACATCAAGGTCATTTTGCGTCTCTGTCTCAATGAGTTGAGATCCCTCAAGATAGAGATTATACTACATATAGTCATTTTAATGTATAAATATTTAGAGGTTGACAATTGAAAGTCTACACAGAAGGAATACTGAGAAGTCACAGGTAGAAATGAATGGGTTAACAGAAGGCCCGACAAATTAATAGAGGGACGACCGTGTGTTTGACTGTCATTCGGGGCTCCAGTTGTTAAAGGTGGTACTGTTGGGTAATAGACCACCATACTTGGTGTCCACTGACCAAGTATTTCAGCCCAGCTCTATCACGTAAGGGTTACAAGAACTTCACAAGCTTTTCATCTTCTTTGACCTTACGTTCTTCATCTGGAAAATGAGGGTCATGAAATCCACTTGATGAGGTTACCAATGAGATGTAGGGCCCAACTGGATACTTGTTATAGAATGTGTTCTCCCAAAAGACTCTAGAAGCAGAATCTGACACCTGTAAATTTATAAGGATTGGTAGGCCAACATCTACCTCTGACCTCACTGTCAATGTCAAATACAACACAGGGATGGTACCCACACACCCATACCAGGAGCAAATTATAACCTGGGCTGACAACCACGAAAGAAATGATTCCTTCCTGACTCACCAAAGTATGATGGACACATACATACACACACAAAACCTATAACAGTTATATACATATAACTCTTTTCATGGAAATTTGATTTATAGCTTTAAAGAAAAAAAAATTAGCCTTAAAACCATGTAACCCCTAATGTATCCTTTCCCTAAAGCCATAAACACACCTCCAGTCATCCTGTCCAACAAAAATATACCACAGCAGGTGGAGTCACAAAAAAAGTAAATGATTTCAATATTTTCATTCATTTCAGTCTATTCCCTCAACAAAAGCGTCGAACTGCAGGTGCACAGAGCATACTTCTGCTATGACAAGAGCATGTGTCTTTGTAACTGGGGCTTCACCTAATGATGTGTGAACTAAATGCTAAGTGCAGCAAAATGACTCCAAGCCAAGAAAGCCCCAGCTGAGGGTCTTTCCTGGAGAGGGCTACGCTGTAGGAACACAGCAGAGCAGGGCTGGATCTTTGGTCCTGGGGAGATCGTCATTCCTTCCTTCCCCTCAACTTCTAATGTTTCGAGAACAGTGTGTGAATTGAATTGGAATTTTTGGGCTGCAGACATTCCTCATGTTGGGGCCCAAATTTGATTTCAGTCTGGAAACCAGCATCTAAATGAGTTTGAGAGACAAATAGGTTTCAGGAAAGGTCAGTGCACTCAAAGTAAAATGCGAACCAATTATTGCAGGGAAGCAGTTTCACATCTGGAGTTGGTTATAGGTGAAACAGAAGGAAGAGTTTTCTTAGGACAGTTGGTTTAATTACATTTTTAAAACAAGAAAGAGCAACCTAGGATTTCCAGCTCATCTCAAATGCAAACAGGCCACCGCTCGATAATGACGATGTTTGCTTCTTATTTCAACCAGAATTGTGAGGACTACATCCATAAGTGGCTTCTATCAGTTGTTTGTCGGCTAAGGCCAATTTCTGAATGTCCCTTTGAGCTGCACATTTTGCCTAAAGTCTGTGTGTCTGGGTCAGATCTAGGAGTCCAGACATTTTGTCTCTTGAAAAGAAAAGATGCTGAGAGAGAAGCATGGTTTTGGCATCTGACTGACCTAGATTTTACTTTACAAGCTGTGTGACTTTGGGAATATTACTTAATCTTTCTTTATCTTTTTCTTATCTGGGAAATGGGAATAATTCTTATCTGGATGAGATCTCTGTTCTGATTACTATATTAAAATATATAGCATATGTAAAGCAACAATTATGGGAGTGTGTGGCTATAGACAGTATTTCACAAATGTTAAGTCTCTTGACTCACATTTTTATTAGTTTATTTTTCCTGAAAGCAATATATTTTTGGCAAAGACGAGGAGACAGGAAGCTGTAGGTACCGTACAGCCTAAAACATCATCAGAATAGCACAAGAAAGTATAAGGAATTAAATACACTGATGAATTTGAAAGTACTCTCCTTTGGAGAGCTCAGAATAGCCCATCATCTGAGTTAATGGCACTCTCTGAAATGTATGCCCTTATATATTTTTGTGATGGTAGCAAACTGTACCTTTATGATTTCACCACTGCCCCTTCCCTCTCCCCCAAATAGTCAACAACAGCATATTAAAGTCATCTCAATTCACCAAACCCAGGACAGAGGCCCTGGGGTTAGAGTACATCCCGGGCCGGAAGGTGTCATCTCCTTTGTAACCAATCTCTCTAACAGTCACCTACAGAAAACTTTGTCCACTGACCTTCTGCCCAGGGTGTAGGAGAGAATTCTGCCTTGCAATGAAGAAGTTCCATGTAGCTAAGAATGAGGCTGAAAACAACATTTTACTCCCGAGGAGTGGGTTATGACCTTTGCAACGAAACTCAGCCAAAGCATTTATATCGCATTAACACCAGTAAATGGAAAAGAGAGAGAGGGAGGATCTAATTATATTTGCAAAGGCACTGTGGCATTGGTGGGTTTTATTGCCCTTCCCTTAAGTTATTCTGTGGTCTGTAATGTATTTCAAAAAATTAGTAGTAATAGTGCATCCCTTCCCTCTCCCCGCGTGCGTCCCAGTGCGGGAGCCCACCTCCCAGGATGCATTAGGGACCGAGAGGGCCGAGGGCTGTTGCTGCACCATGTGATCAGGGCGACATGGAAAGACGTTTCAGAAACACCAGATGCCACAGACCCAAAGTGGTGGAACGATGCATCAGAATTACCGAGAGATAGGAAGAGTTGTTTGTCCACATTTTTAAACCCTTAAGGACAGTTTTCAGGCCCTTGGTTTGGGTCTTTGTGTGTGTGAAGCAGAAAATGCACACCAGAGAGACTCGATGTTGAAATGGCACATGCAGCGCAAGGGAGCCGCTCGATGGAGACGAGCGCTTCGCTCTCGTTGCACTCGCTTCTGTTTATAAACACTCCAGCTATGTGAATAATAAAAAGCCAAGCACAGGCCTTTGTCATCCCTCCATGATCTTTCTGGTTCTGGAAGGCTCAGGAGGAGGTGTTGAGTTTCTGTGTGCTAAAGCTTGTCAAGGGCACATCAAAATGCAATAATGAAATCAACTACCAGACAGATTGGATGGCAGATTTTGGCAGCTAACAAGGAGCTTTCTTGTTATAGGATGTGCAAACTTGTGGATTGCACTGCAATTAGAATTTTTTTTTTTGCCTGAGCTCTTCTTATACTTTAATTCTCATAAGTGACAACAGCAAAAGACTACTTCTCACTCCCTAACGCACTCTATCCATCTCCTTGTTGCTAAAGTAACTCGTATCTTAATTTAACATCGAATTTTCAAAAATCAGATCAATGCTATTCAGTGTTTTTGAGCTCCTGATACCTCAAGGCAAAGTCGGTGATAGATGACTTAAAACTAATTCTCTTGCCTTTTCTCAGTGTGTGCAAAATATCCTTTTGGTACTTTTTGTAATTGTTGTTGTTGTGGTTTTAACCATATGTCTCCAGCAGGAAAGCAAGATCTTTGTTTCTTAACAGCTGATGTGTACTTGCTACTGTGTCACACAGGAGTCCGTAATACTGCTAGCGACAACTAAATCATTTCCACAAAAACTAATTTTAGCATCCAGGAAGGGAAAAACAACACTACTTCTGTGCTACTTAATAGCTCTGATTGCATGTGCAACAACCCGGGGAACCAGGTCAGCCTGTTTTTCAGAGGTTAAAGGTGAGCCACCTACAGGGGTAAATGGTTTCCTTGGGGATTTACAACTTTATTGCACCAAAGCCAATGTGAGGCTCCTTGCAGCTGACCAGGCAACTCCCAGAATATTCTGGTTGTTTAAACTATAAACAACCCTGGAAAGGAGGAAAGTGGGAACTGAAAAGGAGAGGAAAGGAGATGGGGTGATTGGATTCAGATTTTTAACTGCACTTAGGGAATGTCTGTTTACGAGTTGGCTACCCTCCTGTAACCATGCTTCCAGTAGGACGGTGGACATACTTGACTGTCACAGATGAGCGTCATGAGCACTAAAATCACAATGCAGCTTAAGATTTTTTTTTTTACAGGATAAGAGGTTTTCATTTTAGTCAACAACAACAACGAAACCTCAAACATTGAATTGTAAATCCTTAAGAGATAAGAGGACCTAACCAGAGGAGCTAGACCCCATATTTATCACTCTTTATTGTCCTGGGAACAAGAAGCAATGTACCTATATGTCCAAGTTGTCTTTGAATTTGAAATCATTTTTAATGCATTTAATGTGTACTAGACATTTTGTATTGGACAGAGTAGACAATACCGGTCTATTTCAAGCCAGACAATGGGTATCGGGTTCTGGGGATACAAATAAACAAGAAAACTTCTCTACTCAACCACAGCCAGGGAAAAGTGATAAGGAGATAGAAGTCCTGACATCAGCTCACTCCTGGGGCCTGATGGAGGCACAAACATGGATTATCAAGTCCCCTCTTCAGGGAGACGAAGCTGGAGCTGTGGTGGTCAAGCACGTTAGAGACAAACTGGGAAGAAAGGACAACATAGACAGAGGGAGGGCCACTGGCTAAAGCACAGAGGGTGGGAATGCAGTGTGAGGGATGAGCCTGGAGATTTCGGCAGACACGAGTATTTGCAGATTGAAGATTCCATGACAAGGAGTTTGCATAGGAAGGACATTCAGGGGCTCTGAGGAAAGACTGACATAATCTATGCCTTTTACAAATACCTTTAAGCCGTAGTGCCGCAAGCAGATTGGAAAGGACAAGTATTAGTCTATTAATACATTATTTTTCTTTCAAAACAATGTTTGATAACAGCCCTCAGTGCAATTCTCCCAACTTCCTGATAAAACATCCACGAAGACACAGAAAAAAAGTAAAATATACTGAAAACCAATATCAATAAATGTCTGAATCTAGAAAAATGAACAATAATTAGAAGATGGGCAGAGCCAGACTACTTAACATCCCTCCAAGATTTTACTTTCAGCAGAAAGCTAGAAAGCCATTGCATAGTAAATAAGAGAGAGAAGGTCCTAGAGATAGAGCATGGTCCTTTTTGGATCACTGGTATAGACACAACCCTGGGATCACAAATGTTAAAGTGTTTAATGTTATTTAATCAATTCGTCAAATCAAGGAAGGAAGAAGGCAGGAAAGGAGAGAGTTGTACCTTCAACAGGGTAGAGAGGCAGTATAATTTAAGCCTGTTGTATAATAGGAGACAAATACATAGACCTGCCTCCATGTGTACAACCAAGGAAGTAATCAGGCTCAGGGTATATAAAGGTCAATCTAATCTTGTTTATTGAAAGATAGTGAGTCTGGACCCTTGTTTGAAGATGAGTAAACAGAAAACTGACATGGAGGAAATAATTTGCAGAAAAAAGAGAAAAGAAAAAATAGCATTCAGCAGATAGAGAATAATAAAATACTTTGTAATATTATTTCAGGACTGAGAAGAATTTCAAGAAAATGTTTGTTTTCCTCAACAAAGGACAAGAAGACAAGGTAGCTATAAATAGGAACAAATAATCTTGACAAAATAATAGGATGAAGTGAAAAATAAAAGGAGGAATTAAAAGCATGAGGCTAAAATGAACTAATGGTAAAGACACGAAAACCACACTATTAGAATTAATGTCTTTACAATCTTCATTGAATTTAGGGTAGAACCAATGATACCAAAATTCGAATCCATCATGGTGGGCATAGAAGTTTTCTTAGAACAAAGGAAAACCCTAAGCAGGAAGAAGGAAATGAGAGCTACAGATGATGAAAATGATAAAGCCAACTTGAGTCTGAAAGTGGTTTCTGAAGAAAAGAATGAAATAAAAGAAAACCAGCAATAATCAAAGATATAAGAGGACAAATTTCCTTAAGATGAAGAAACACCTGTGTAAGGAGATTACAGTGGTCTACAGCTAATAGTTCACAGAAAACCCAGTGAAAAAGTGCAGGCCTAAGCATATCCCAAAGTACGAAATTAAGGGAAAGAAATTCCCAAATTCGAGAATACAAAGCAATCGATTTTGATCCCTCCTAACAACATTCTTTGCAACATTACATAGAAAGTGACAATGAAGGGACATCTAATTCATTGCTGAAATTCAGTTAAGGCACATCCATGTGATCACTATTAATCATTTCTGCCTGAAACAGATTGTCAGAGGCAGCAGAACCTTTCCCCAGAAGCATGTGCCCAGCAGCAGTCCAAACTCCCAGTATCCACTGCCTCTATAAGAATGCGGCTCCTGCTTTGAGCACTCACATTCTCCCCCACACCCCGGAAACTCCTGCTGCCATGTTGTAACCTGCCCAGTTGAGAGGCCTACATGGCAAGGAACTGAAAGAGGCCCCCCCAACCAAGGACCTGTGAGGAACTGGGGCCCCCAGTCCAACAACTTGTGGGGAAAGGAACCCCGCCAACAAATCCACAGCCCTAGTTGAGGCTTCAGATGGGAAAACAGCCCTCGCCAGTGTGTGGACTGCCGTCTCGTGAAAGACCTTGGTCCAGAGGCATCCAGTGAAACCAGGCCCAGACTCCTGACACAAAAACTCTAAGATAATAGTGTTTGTCGTTTTCAGTCACTAAAGTGTTGGGCAGTTTGTTACATAGCAGTAGATAACCAACATACAACATGTCAACACTGAGTAAAAACTAAGGGTATGCTAGAACATAATTCTTCGACTGGTTTCTGGGTCACTTCATATTCTGAGATTTCTACCATATGGCCTATTTTTAAATAACTGAAAATCAGTCTTGGTCTTGAGAGGGGAGTTACCTGTGATCTGAGCAAGTACTAGATACATGTGCTAAATCCCTAAGTCTGTGATCATGGGTTACACAGACTTAGAAATCAGCTAATCAATCAATTAATCTATCCATCAATCTGCCTTTATAAGTTTTTTTATTATGTTATATTAGCCACCATACAGTACATCGTTAATTTTTGATGTAGTGTTTCATGATTCATTGTTTGTGTATAACACCCAGTGCTCCCTGCAATCCACACCCTCCTTAATACCCATCACTGGGCTCACCCGTCCTCCCACTTCTTCCCTTCTAAAACCATAAGTTTATTTCCCAGAGTCCATAGTTCCTCATAGTTCATCTCCCCTTTCTATCTCTTCCCCGCCCCTTCACTTTTCCTTTCCTTCTCCTAATGTCCTCCATACTATTCTTTATGTTCCACATATAAGTGAAACCATATGACTTTACAAGTTTTTATTAAATTTCAATTTATCTTTAATACTAAAATAAAATCTCCAAAAAAATCTTATAATGGAAGATGTCATTGATGTAGATCACCATAATCTATTATGATTTAGGCCTACAGCCCCAGAGTTTATTTGGAAGACCTGAGAGTACAGTGGGAGGGAACCCAGCTCCAGAAGCAGCAGACCCAGTTGGAGCACTGGGCCACCCAAGTTCGCCGAGGAACCTCAGGCGAGGCCCATAATCTCAGTGCTTCAGTCTCCTCATCTGCCAGGCAGAGACGTGCCATCGCATGCAGACATCAGCATGGTAGTGTAATACCCACTCAGAACATGTGAGTTTGTCATCACTATACTTGAAGAGCTGAACATGGAAACGAAGGAAAAAGTACCTTTGCTCCACCCCCCAGCTCAAGTATAGCTGGCTCAGATACTGCTGTTGCAATCTTGATTCTGAGAATTAAGAATCAGAGAAAACATAAGACAACCGCTTTGAAAAGTATGGAGGTAAGAAAATAGATACTTTTCAAAACCAGGGAGAAGTATAAACAAATAAAAAGACCCCCAAAAAAGTAACAGAAGGAAGTATACATAAAAGAATCAAATGAATCAAAGGTATTGGACTAAACTATATTAATGACAAAAACAAAGGGAAATAGATGAAGCCTTCCCACTTTTTAAATAAAAATGTTTCTCAAATTTAGTCAAAAAACATATCACTATTGTATTAGTTGGTCCTAGGGCCTCTATAACGAATTGCCGGGGCTGGAAACAATGAAAGCGTATTCCCTCCCGGTTCTGGAGGCCAGGAAGGTGTCGGCTGGACACTCTAGGGATGCATTCTTGTGTCCCGTTCTGCCACCGCTGGCCCATCATGGCCCTTCGGTCGGAGGCAGCTGCCTCTTACCCCCCTGTGGGCACCTTCTCTATGCATGCGTCATTCTGCTTCTAAATCTCTTCCTCCTGACAAGGACACAGGTCATGAGATTTTGGACCAACCCCAACCAGCCAACCAGGATGATGTATCCTAACTCAGATCTGCGAAGACCGTATTTCCAAATGACATCACATTCACAGGTCCCAGGGGTTAGGATTTTGACCTATCTCTTGGGGTACACAATTCAACCCACCATAGAGGTGTACTGTGTACAAAAAGACACCTACAATACATCCAGAAGCAATTTACATAGGTGACAATAAAGAAACAAATTAGCCTGCATGTACGTAACCCAATATTTCAAACCAACTAAAAACAGATGTAGTGAAAAGAAGGGCCATATGTACCCCAGTGGTCATGGCAGCAATGGCCACAATCGCCAAACTATGGAAAGAGCCAAGATGCCCTTCAACAGACAAATGGATAAAGAAGATGTGGTCCATATATACAATGGCAACATTTTCTTGCAGCTCGAATTTTTTTTTAGACTCTCATGGCCTTTGTGTGCTTTATAACAGTAAATGTAACGTGCATGCTTCATACCCCCCTTCTGACAGTTGCGGGTATGTGGGTGTTTGGTTTTTGAAGGAATTCAATAAAGCACCAGGAACGTGTGGGATTGAGATGGTTGTAAGCTTACAAGTAACATATTAGTTAAGATCGCATGCCAATGACCCGGGTTTACAGTCAAGATCTGTTACTTCCTGGCTGCATGAATGTGCACAAGACCTAACCTCTATGCGTTTCACTGTCCTAATCTGTAAGCTGGGAATACAATAGCGCTTGCCTCAGACTGTTGTTTTAGTGAGGTTTTTGCTCGCATATTTGACAGAAGTGATGGGTCAACTGTTTTTAGCTACAATTTGACCCATAATGTCATATGGTGTATGAAAGGGGAATTTCGGGTACCACGAATGCCACATGGTATATCAAATACCTATTGCTAATATTACCAGTATTAGTAGGAATAGAAGTAGTGGTAGTAATAACATACCTTCCGAATTTCCACATGTATTTCCTGATTCAGTGCATTGCCCTGAAATGCAGTATTAGGACTTGAACTATACACAAGGCACAGAGGTCCCAAAGTGATACAAACGAGGGTTGGCTTGTTCCTTCCCCTCCCCTACTGAATACACAGGCAAGAATGGTACATTTGCACATATTTTTTTATATATCTTTCAAATGCCTTGATCTTGTAATGATTTGACTTTATAGACTCACAGCTACCTGTCCCGGCCCCAGTGAAACAGGCCACAGGGGATGCGGAGAGGCCTGCGCTCGGTCATTCCCATCCGTCTCCGCCTTGGCCTGTCAAGCTTCAGGGGCCCAAGGTTTGTGGCCTTCGTGTGTACCCAGTGCAGCCCGTTGACCCTGGACATTGTGCTCGGAACCCTCTCCCCAAGAACACAGCTATCTGGGGTTCATCCACTGCACTAGCCGCTATCAGCTGGCCTCACCGTCCCGCTCACCCAGAACCATGCAGAGTTAGATGACTCAGTCACATGACAAATATCTATTGGATAATAGGCCCTGTACCAGATGCTGAATAAAGCAGCACCCGCCCTCCTGGAGTTTAGTGAAATAATACACTAAACAGATACAGAACTATACATTGTAATAAGCAGCATGAAGGAACTAAGAGGGTGCAAAAATGGGGGGAGGGGAAACAGGAAGATGTGAACTAGTCAGACTGGGCAGTCAGGGAAGGCCTCTTGAGGAAGTGAAAATTTATTCAAAACCCAAGGATGAGTGGGCAAAGAGGAGGGTGGGACAGTGACCCAGGTGAGGGAATTCTGCATGAAGGTCTGATGGGGAAAGAGCTGCACAAATGCAAAGATAGAAACAAAGCAGGTGCAAATGCCCAGGGGAGAGAGGAAAGATAAGGACTAGCTAACCAAAGGCCAGCCCTTGCCAAGGTTGGTCTTGTAGGATGCGATAAGAAATACATCTGATTCTGTTTTAACTGCACTGAGAAGGCATTGATAGGTTTCAAGCAAAGGAATGACAATTATTCAAATTATGTTTTTATAACACTTGCTGCTTTCTGGAAAAGAGAAAGTAGCAAGGTGCAGAAACGGGGAGAGGTGGAGAGGCCAGGAAGAGTTCCAAGAGAAGTGTAGTGGGGCCTTGGACCAGTGTGGAGGCAGGGAGTTGGGTGCATTTGAGTTTTCTGCCGGGAAATAAATGGGAGAGCTTGCTACTACAGTGTGTACGAGGAAGAGGACCTTACAGGGACTGTTGCTTGAGCAAATGGCTGGATGTAGGGCCATGGATGCAGAGGCCAGGCATGGAGAAAACCTCATCGGTGAGCTTGTGACGCTGGAGTAGAAGATGAGGGTGAGTCTCACGTGTGATACCTGAAATATCCTGTATTTCAAATACCTGGTCGACATCTAGTACCCCGATGGAGAAGAAAGGAGGCAGTTGTATAGGCACATCTGGAACTGATATGTAGGTCTGAGCTCCAGATGAAAATGTGGAAGTCGGTCAGGGTCAGAAGTGCCCAGACCTCAGGAGGAACTCTTACTAAAGCCGTGGCCTGAACCCCAGCTTTGTTGACTAAGGGACTGACTTCCCACCTTCCCCTTCTCCCTGAGCGGGGAGGGCCTGCAGGAGACTGGGTTCTTCTGTTGGATCCCACTGGGATCCCGTCTGACGTCTAGACCAAAATGACCCAGATATTTCCTGCCAGGCTTCTAGAACCAAAATCTGCCTCCTCTGGTCTGAATCTCGCCTGCGATAGACCAGGCACCTGTGCTGTGCTCTACCAGGTACTTTTATTTATTTTAAATGGCCCTTAGTGGAAAGGCAGTGTGTCTCCAAGGAAGATAAATCCCAGTGTTTCGGGGAAGCGAGTGAGAAAAACCACAGGACAGAGAGCTTCTGCAATCCACGCCGTCTGTTCAAGTGCAGGAATTGAGGAACACAGCTAGCCTGTGGCCGCTGTTGCACAGCCAGTCCTCCCCCAACACACAGCAGCCCAGGAGGGGTCAAAGCACCATGGTCAATGGCACCAGGCCCTGGGGTTCTTCTAGGACTGTCCTCTCATGAGTCCTCTAGTTCAGTTGCTCCCTGTTCTCATTGTGCAACCCTTGGGGCTGGGGAGGTTGGGAAGGCATCGCGTTGAGCCACAGCCTGGGCGGGAGATCCCAGCAGTTCAGGTATGTGCTCGACCGTAAGGCAGCTGCCCACAAAGAGGTGGGAAAGAGCAGGGCACAGAGCATGGCCGTGCAGAGAACAGCAGCACCTGCCGCAATGGATGAGATGCTGTGCCTCTACTGACTCGGTCAGTGGGAGGACAGGGCGCAGGCAGAGTGGGGCACTAGTGGGGCCAGGAGCAGGAGCAGGGCGGGAAATGCACTTTGAAATGCATCATGCCGGAAGACCCAGAGAAAAACTGAGACAGAAAATACAGCGGCAGTGCAACTGGGGAAAGGCATGGGATATCTGCCTTCCCCCTGAACCCAGGGACAGGGACAAGCATGGGCCCACAAAGCAGTCTGGGGGCAAGGGCCACACAGGGCCTGCCCAGGAAAGAAACACAGAGACAGAGCAATGACGGGGCTTTCTCCCGGAGCTGCAAACTTCACGCCAGGCTGTGAGGCTTCCTGCCAGCTTGCAACTGACAGCACCTTCCTTTGCCACAGAAGAGAGGAAGGGACCCCGCGATGAAAGCGCCAGGCACATCTGAGCACATAACACCGCGGCGGAGCTGACGGCGCTCGGCAATCTTGAGCTGCCCACTTTCTTGTGAAAACCAAGTCCACCTCCGGTAGTTCAATGGCCATGACTTCCGCTGAACTGCAGGGGACATGCCAGGAAAAACAAGGAACCAGGACAGAAGAGAGTGAGTCATGAGAGGGCCTCAAGAACCCAATGCATAGTCCTGGCGGCCAGCTGCAGGCAGAGCCCAGAATAAGACAGGTGGCAAGGTCAGAAGACATGTACTACGACAGATGAGTCATCTCGACATGGAAGGTAACATCACCCCGGTCAAGAGAGCCAGAGAAGGGCTGTTGTGTATATGGGGGAAACCCAGAGTGAATGGCCAGGAAGGAGGATTTAGCTGCTGGAATTTCTCCAAGGAAACT
Organism: Spilogale gracilis; assembly: GCA_004023965.1. Taxonomy (NCBI): domain Eukaryota; kingdom Metazoa; phylum Chordata; class Mammalia; order Carnivora; family Mephitidae; genus Spilogale; species Spilogale gracilis. The sequence continues at coordinate 5,006 of PITA01017596.1, read as the reverse complement.
TCCTCCACCCTCCAGCCCTCCAGTTTCAGAACTTACTGAGAAGTGGATGCAGAAGTCACACAGGGATCAATCTATCAGCTTGATTTCTGGTAAAGCTGGCTCAGGGAATGTGGCTAATGCTAAGGTCCCAGTGAGGCTCCCTACTTCCCCACGCCCGTCGCAAACTGCAGGTTTCCCCGAAGCAGAGGGGCAGCCTGCGCTGTCTGATGAGAGAACATGCCTGGCCTGCAGGCCCACTGGGCTGCCGGGGGGGGCACTGAATCACACAAAGTCAGCTCCCTTCCCCAAATTAGGCAATCAAAGAAGTCCCCCTCTCCTTCAGGAAGGGGCGGGAAGAAAGGCTGAAAGTTGCCTCTCTTCCCGTATCTCCAGAAGGACAGATGTTTCTATTTTATGGGCCTCCACAGGGATGCCTGGAAAAGGAAAGAAATCATTCTCCTTGCATTGTACCGGCATATACTGTCAGATTGTACATTTTGATATTTACGGGAAAAATTCTAATTTCTCAATGAGCTACAAGACCTGATGATCATTTGTTCCAGTACCCTTCAACGTGTTTTGTCTTCAGTTGTCGAAGTCACTCCTCCATATAAAACACAGAAGACAGAGCTGTTGTGCCTGAAAGGAGGAAAAGCCAGGCGGGGACCCGCGAGGACACCCTCCCTTCCTCAGCAACCACCTAAGGCAACTCAAGGGAAGTCAATGTGATGTTTCTTAGCTACTAAGAAAACGCGAAGCCAAATGGTGCAGCTGAGTCACTGGTGACGATGGGGGCTACTGAAACCCTCATGAAAATCCTCACCTTGAGAGAGGCTTGAGGGCAACACAGGAAGTTTCAATTCACTTGCAAGGGACCTAAGTTAACACTGGTCTTCTTTCCTTTTCAACCGCTGTACACCCCATCTACTCATGCCCCCCAGTCTTGGAGGCAGCCACACATAGCTGAGGAGTTCACACCGAACAGGATCACCAAGAAGAGCGGTGAATACCCTTTATTGCCCTCACTGCTGATGCAGATCTTTACGAAAAGGTAAATAATGATGGGGATGGTTCAACCAGGAGGAAGAGGGATAAAGTCCCAGAGCTGCCCAGCTGACCTCCAACACTAGAACCTGCGTATGGTGTCTCACTGTCTCTGCCACCCAAAGGGGATCGAAAACAAGGAAAACCCTGTGTGTTACAACCTGTGGTTGCTAGTTAGAACCTACTGCCCTCACTAGACACTCAGCCTTCCGTGAGAAAGGGCTGGAGAAGAGGGTGTTCTTAAGCTAGAAGGATAAAACTGATTGGCTACTAAAGACAGCATTTGGTTGAATCACCGAAATCAAATGAAATGGAAACATTGTATCATACGGGGGTTTTGTTTTTTGTGTTTTTTTGTTTTTATAAATCATAAGTGACCAAGTATTGGCTCGCTTACATGTTTCCATCTCTGTCCCACCGGCCTGGGTCCCCAACTGACTGGGACCTTCCAATATGCTAGGTAACAGGCTTTGGTCTGTGTTTCTCCCTGATTCTGTTTCTTGCCTTAGGACAGGGATCGCAAACGGTGGTTGCCAATGTCACAGGCATTGCCTTCTGCCTTTCCTCACCTTGACCCTGGCCCCTGTCAGCCCCCCGCACCATACCGGCCACCCTGAGACCACCACCCGATTTCCTACCGACTGCCTGATGCTTACAATGCAGAACGATTTTCTCTGCTGTGAGAGGTCGCAGGGCAGCCAGGAACCGGCGCTGGGGGTCCCGGCATCTGATTGCTTACCTTTCCCAAGAACATTATCGAGTGTATGCAGGAACATTCCTATTTCTACTCTCTCTCTCATAATTATATCCAAGGTATGATCCCTGCAAAGCATATGCATGGCTTTAAAAGGCCACTGCGTGAGAGTGGGGGTCCATCACATCATCACGCTGGCAAGTCAGAGCACCCCGATGGCTGAACTCACTTTCCAAAACAAAGTGGGGATGAAACCAGAGGAAGGGGAATCCGAACATCAAACAGGATTGATGGGCTTATCATCATGGCACTACATTACCGGCTGACCTCTGCGGACTGGAAATTGGGTCCCATCAACAAACCTTTCACTTTAAAGTGTGAGATGAAAGAGCCTCCCCTCCCCTCTGTAGTCCGACGGGCTCAGGTTTAAAGAAAGTATGCAGCCAGGTACCCGTGTCACATTTCAATCCGCGATACTGACATGGGTGTGAAAACCCCAGCCTTTGAAACTGAGCCTTTCACACACGGGACCAGCACCTGAAGCACACTCGCTGCAAAGACCTGAAGGAGAGAGAAGGGAAAATGGTAAAAGGGAAGCCCTTCACACGTGGAACGTTTCTGAATTCTCCCGCCACGGGCCGCAACTCAAGTCCGCGAAGGTGGAGCTCAGTTCGGATAACTGACATTGGTTTGTTTGGTTTTCCTCAATTATCAAGGCTTACCTGCCTTGTCAAGATTCCATAAAGTCAGCGATGTGTTGCCAAAGGAAGGAGGATTACTTATTTAACAGCACCAGTCTTTCTTAAGATCAATTCAGTGATAGTTCCCTCCCGCCAGCCACCTAAGAGCATTCTTGTCATTCATTTATTGAGACAAACAGCTTTCTCTGTTGCCTCTCCAAACTCCCAAGTAGGCAATGAAGAGTGCAAATATTAGACGTAAGCTGCGTTCACCCTTTGCAAATGATCTTCATTTTTTTTTCTACAGTATTTCCAAAGCACAGTATCTCTGCCCTGTACCTTGAGCCTTTAGTCTTGTATTTTTGACCTAGAAGTTAATGGATACCAAGCCATAAAGCTGGTCCTCTGGTTTCATCAATAGGTGGGCACATAGGAAACAAATAATGCAGACAGAGGATTTCTCAACAAGGTCCTAAAATTCTGCGCAGCTATGACCTTCACGTTAAGGTACAGAGGGCGGGGAAGAGTAGTATCATAAAGGGCACCTGAACTCCTTGTAAATGGGGAGAAAAGGCCATCTGCTAATATCTGATGTTGCAAAGACAAGTCTCCAATCACAGGACACAAAAAAACCCTGATATTTGTAAAGCCTTGAAAACATCTCCAGCCCGGGTCCTTTCTTGGCATCGAGCCAGGTCCCGGTCCCCTCTACCAGGAACAGAACCCCAGGATGCACTACCCTTCCTAATTCTTCATAGTCTGCTTCATTTGGCAAAGGACCTAAACCTAACCACAACAGTTACAAAGAAAGGCTTACATTCTACTATAAAATATACAAATCATGAAATGTATACAACTAACAAAAACAGTTTCAGTACTATTTGATGAGAGGAATTTTGTGTGGCTTTTTTTGTTGTTGTTTTTTTTGGTAATTCAGCATTCCAGTAATGTGAAACCACTGTTTAAGGTAGAAAATCATTTTTCAATCTCAGGAAACATCGTTACTAGCTGCCAAAAGTCGATCCATAGAATAAGAACTATTTGCTAATGCTGAACACCTGCACTTTTATGGATTGCCTCTAAGGACAGCTGTGGCCGCATCTCGGCGTCTACCGATACAGCAGCCACGTACAGACACAACATTTTAGATAAGAATTCTTGCTGGGTGAAAAAAAGGAGAAAACGGAGGAGGAGGAGGAGGAGGAGGAGGAGGAAAAGAAAGAAGAAAGAGAAGAAACACTTGCCTGCGGAATTAGCAAGGCATGCATCCACACTAAGTCTAGTGTATTTCTCGGTAGACACTGAAGTCATTAAATATAAAAAAAGCAAACAAAATACATCCAGAATAAGGATCCCAGCTGCTAGAAGCTTACATCTTGAGGTGGTAGGATACACAAATCAAGGCATACTAAAGGTATAAACATATATCATGCTTATGGAAGCCATGTGTAAATATTTATTTCACTTCCCATGGTTAGTTTTCGCTTTTTTGGTTTCATTGTTTGATTTCCTGACTTACTGGGCTTAATGGAGAAAGACAGCCCCCAGAAGTTTGAAGGGAGCCTTCACAAAGAAGATGCAGGCATGGTTTTATAGTCCTCTGAGAGGAAGAATTTCTAGCAGGCATCTCAAGAACGGTTTGCACATTCTCACATATGTTTTCAGACACAGTGATGCTAGAATCTTTGTAGCTTCTTCAATAACACAAATACTTTAATGTTATTATTACAAAGAATAGAAAGCATTGATTGAGCACCTAGTAAGAGCCAGAAACTGAAGTTCTTTACAAACAGTCTTTAATTCTTAATGTCTTTATAAAGCACACTCTATTACCCTCATTTTATAGGTAAAGAAAAAAAAGCCAAAAGTCAGAATTCTAATTCATGTGACTGGCTCAAGTTAGAGGTCTGTTGAGTAAATGATAGACCTAGAATTCAAATTCAAGTTCATCTGGCTTGAGACACTGAAGTCTTTCCTCTATTTATGCTTCCTCCTTGCCAACATCTAGTCAGCAATCACTTTTTGCCGGCACTTTACAGAGAATGCATGAGCTGGTGGCACAGGTGTGGTCCTGCCCTTGCGGTTCACAGTTTAGCCAAGACGACAGCCCTACTAAGTGAAGTGTGGATTGTGAGCGGGCAGTCAGCATGCTAGGGACCACACACTAGACCTGGCCAGAGGGTACAGATTCTGCAGGCCGTACAGAAAGCTACAGAAAAACACCTACTGATTCATCACACTCGTCCCCCAAAACCTACGTCATCCCACTGCTCGCCCAGTTCAATCCCCGTATCTCTGTATCTCCATTTAAATGGACATCATCCGGTCAGTGGTCCTGGTGACCGAGATTTCTGAGGCGCCAATAGAGTAACAAGAGCCAAGGAAGGACTCTTAAATGAAACAAAAGAATAATCGGCTTTTTTTTCCCGGATTTCAAGTCTTTATAATTCCTTCTTCTCTATCACCTCCTCTCTGTGTCCTAATGCTTTCCCTGAAGCCATCCATTACTCCCTCTCCCCCCCAGCCATGTCCTCATCATCACAGGGCCTGGAGGTCCTTCTGCATCCTCCCGCCATCCCTCTCCTCCCCATGCCCCTCCTCCCTTCCCC